>PVHT021183696.1:2295453-2459326 GCA_004024745.2 Catagonus wagneri
AACTGGGAATGGTTTTTGAGCTTCTTCATCTTGTTTGTGGTTTTCTTTTTCTGTGAGTTTGGGGAGGCCACGCTGTAGACTTGGAAGGCTACTTCTAGGGAGGAGCTCCCCTTTGTATTTTTTGGTGGGGTTACTATTTATTTTTGGTGTAGGAGTTTGACTATTTGATGTCTATTTCTTTGGAATGAGCAGGCTGTTACCTCAGTGGTACTCTGAATGTTCTCTGTGAGAGTGTAGGAATGGCTAAAGTCGACCTGGGAGCCTAGTCTCTATGCTCTCAATTGCAGGAAGGTGGCGCTGTCCACTCCTAGTTGCCCAGCCCTGGGAAGTGGTCCCAAGCTCTAGGCAGATCTACCAGGTGTCTTAAGCATTTGGCAATAGCAGCAGCAGGAAGTATGATTTCCCCTGGGAGTGAGAGCCATGGGAAACTAGTGTTCGATTGCAAAGTCCTCTTTGAGGTGACTGGAACCACAAGTGGTACCCGTCAAAGGCTGGCTCAGCAGGCTGGCATTTGTTCCACCCTTCCGCTGATGCTTTCTCATCAGATGGGGCGGTTTCCTGGTGGCATCGGCTGGTGCCGGCCCCGCTCCTCTGCGAAAGCTAGCTCCGTGTGGTCGCGTACTGCTCCGCCCGCTAGAGCTACCAACTCTGTGGGCTGATGCAGTCGCCTAAGTCCGTGGACCAGCCCAGGGCCCCGCCAACCCCGCCGATGCTGGCTGGCACAGGTGCCTGGGTCCACAACCTAGCACCGTGCTCCGCCCATGGGCTTCAAGGCATGGGCTCCGCTCCCACTGCCACAGATGCAGCCTCCACGGGCTCCTCCCCACTTCCGTTCTCTTTGGCGGGTCACCGTCACCCCGCCCTGCACACTAGTTCAAGTTGCTTCCTATGGCGGCCAGCCCCTCCTCCTCTCCTCTTCCCTAACAATGGAGGCTTGCCTCCACTGTGGGACCAGACTTCTTCGGTTCCCTCAGTCCTGGTTTTGCTCTCCACAAATCCTAGAATATCGCTGTTCCTTGTCCTATTCCCGCAACCGCCGCGGCCACTGACCTCTGCCCTCTTGCAGGGACTAACCTTAGGAACCTGTGTCTTAGCTCCCAGGCACCGCCCGGCACCTCAGGCTGTGGTGTCTGCGCCAATATTCAGGTCTCTAACTCCGATTTTCCTATCTCAATCCAGCTGCTGTGTTTTTCTCAGGCTTTGATGTCCCTCTAGTTCCATTGGTCGTTGATCCGCTGATCATTGCTTAGGTTTCTTCCCAGGAAACTTTTCTTTTTCACAGCTCCCTCCCTGGAGTGCTGGTTACTGTCCTAATTGCTTTTCTCTCTCACCATTTTTTTTTCTTCACTTGTTCTACCCAGTTATTTCAAGGGTTTATTGCAGTTTTTGGAGGTTTAAATTAATCATCATTCAGATGATGATTTGTCCAACTTGTTTTATATTTAGATGTGTTTTTGATATATTTGTGGGAGAGGGTGAGCGTGACCTCTTACTCCTCCACCATCTTGCTGCCCAGTCCCTAAATTCTCCGCTTTGAATAGCAGGTGCAATGCTGGTAAATTGCTATCCCATCATATGCTTTTTTTTGCTCATTTTTCTATGAGATGCAAAGTCAAAAGGCAAAAAATATTGGTATCTTTCTGAGAATCTGATATTTGTATTTCCTATATCAGAATGCCTTCAGTTCTTCTACTGCATGATAATTAATTAACTGTAGTACATTCATTTTAATGTAAAACATAATTTTTTTAAGATAATGTATTTATCTTATAGATAAAGCTGAATTTTACTTCCCACCAGATATCAGCCAGAGAGCTAAAGTTGTCTTTGATTGAAGCCAAGTGTTAAGACCTCTGTCTTCATAATTAGCACTGATGTACTTTTAGCATAAATATAACTTTCTTATTCTATTTGTAGCTATATTCCTTGAACAAAATAAATTTTCCACTCTAGAGCAGCTTGAATTCTGATAGAAACAAATTACAACAAAATATATCATCAAGTCTTTAAAGTTTTATAAAAAGAAAATTGTGTTAGGGAAAAGTAAAGAAATCTCATTTTGTCGTAAATTGTCTACTGTAAGAAATGGGATTAGTGCCAGAGCTATAAGACCTTCAAGTCTATCCCTTATTATTTTAGTAATTTTCAAGGGTTTTTGTTTAGTTAGAAAGATCTAGATTTGAATTACAATACTATAGTTAACTGGATTTGTCACCTTGAAAGACTCTTGAATAACCTCTGTGAACCTTAATTCCTTTACTCATAAAATATTATTGTTTAGAAAACACCTCATAGGATCCGACACAGCAAAGCATACCAATTAGACAATCTACCACAGTCCCATATAGTAGAGACTTTAAAAATGTTTGCCATTTCTTAAAGTATATTGGTGCTCAAATCTCAGTATGTCTGAAGGAAATACTCATTTTCCTTTGAAGGAATTTTAAGCCTCTTTGTGTAAGTTTTAATAATGATGGATGTAGATTTGTAAAATTCTTATTTTTGTTGTTGTGCTAAATTCAGCATTCCGTAGTATTCATGTATCATACTGTTATTAATGTTTTTCCTAAAGCTTCTGTGTGATGGATAGCCAGTGGTGCTAACCTGTTAAAAGCAGAAACTTGACAACTTCAGAGCTAGGACATTAGGTCTAGATCTGCCCCTTATTTGCTATGTGATTTGGAAGAAAAACACTTAATGTCTCTATGCTTAAATTTCCCAAACACGAAAAAAAAAATGGAATGAAAATAGAGCCTAGATCATGAAGCTCTTGTGAATATTAATGTACTTGAAAGAGTACCTGACATGTTAGAGATCTTCCATCTTGTGTATTATTATTATTATTAAAGATAAAACTATGGGGCTAAGATAGACAGATAGATGGATATTGCTTAAAGAGCATAGAATTATAGAAATGTAGATTGCATGCTAAATTAAGAATTGCAAATGACATTTTACATTATTTCATTAGTTATAATGTTTTATGTTTACTGAGGTTTTTTCTGTTTTTTTTTTTCTCTTTTCTCCCTCCATATCACTAGCTCTCAAAGTCCCAGTTTTAGTTTGGTGTTGTATAATCATTTTCTTTACTTTTGATGATATACTTCATAAGGTACATTATTTCTTAGTCTCATATTACATCAGTCATCCAATGCTTACATAGGAATTTAGACTGTCTAGATACTTGACAAATTATAATAAATTTAATTCATATGTAGTAGGACTTTGGGTAAAGTTAAATTATGATGGAAAGGTCTTATGATATATATAAGAAAAAGAGAGAATTTTACAGTATTTATGTTTTTCCAGGCTGTTTTAAATTACTGATGAACATCAAAGACTTCAAATAATAGGCAGGGTGAATAAAGTTATATACAAAGCTACCAAAAAGAACACTGTAATAATTATATATATTTTTGACTACTTCCCAGTCAAATCTACTTGGTGTTTTCTCTACTTTGAATGGCACAGATCAGGGAGGAAAAAGAGAGACAGATAAATGAAGAGTTCCTCTGAATTCGCAAGGCAAAGGCAGCAGCAGATAAAACTGGAACTCGAAACACATAAGATAATACCAATTTTGCTTTAGTTCAGTTCAGAGTATACTTTGAGGAGCAATTAAAATTATTCTAATAAAAATATATTCTAGTTCAAACTATATACTATATTTTTTATTGTCCCCAGCAAATAAATCTGTATCTATCATGAAAACAAAAATTGTAAGATTCATATCCTGTGTCAACTTGAGAATCTGATTTTTATTCATTTAGATGGCTGTTTCACACCTGGTCCAATCGAAAGACATGAGCAGGATTTCTGATAGCTCTCAACAATCTAGCATCCTGGCTGGCCACCTGCATTAATCTCTGGTTTTGACTTCCACCAGTAAAAGACTTGGGCCAGTACACTTTAGACAACACAGATTATAGCTCACAGATCACCACATGCAAAAGAGACTCTGATAATCCATTTGGACTGCTATAACAAAATGCCACAGACTAGGTGGGTTGTAAACACAAGATATTTATTTCTCACAGTTTTGGAGTTTGGAAGTCTAAGATCAAGGTGCCAGCATAGTTAGATTCTGGTGAGAACCCCCTTCTAGGTTGCAGACTTCTTGTAACTTCACTAGGTGGAAAGATATAGAGATCTCTCAGGAGCCTCTTTTATATGGCTCTAACCCCATTTGTGAGGCCTCCACCCTCATGACTTAAGCACATCCCAAAGCCTCATCTTCTAATACCATGATCTTGGGTAAGAATTTCAACATATAAATTAGAGGAACACAAATATTCAGCCCATACATAACATGGCCCTTCTTTGTATTAACTACAAAGGACAAGAAAGAAAGGCAATGAAACCTCAAGGTTTTGGGAAAAGGAAAACTCCTACAGTTCTACCATGGGTAGAGGAACAACAAGTTGAACTGCCGATAACATATAAATTTATAAATCAGGGAGTTTATATATTTATGTAGTTCTACCATGGGCTGGACAAACAAGTTGAGCTGCCAGTAACATCTAAATTTATATTTCAGTGGTTCAGCAGGTTAAGGATCTGATGTATCTCCATGAGGATGTGGATTTGATCCCTGCGCTAGCTCAGTGGGTTAAGGATCCTGCATTGCCACAAGCTGTGGTATAGATTACAGACACAGCTTGAATCTGGTGTTGCTGTGAGTATCGAGTAGGCCTCAGCTATAGTTCCAATTCAACTCCAGGCCCAGGAACCTCCATGGGCCACAGGTGCAGCCATAAAAAGAAAAAAAGAAAAGAGGTTGTATCAAAATAAGTAATATAGGAATTGAAAAAAAAAAAAAAACAAGAAAACCCATCCAAGAAAAAAACTGAAAGAAATTAGATAATTAAAACATGGTATATACTGACTTGCATAGTTGTAGCATACACACTTTTGAACTTTCCCTAAGATCACATTGTAAAATGATGGTAAATAGGGTCGCTTTTAGGTCACTTATAATTTATACATTAATATTTTAAGACCTGTTACACTAGAAAACTTTTATAGCCAAAGCTTTAAAAATTCTTGGGTAAAATAATTTGTAACCTGCTGTAACTACAGATGTTTCACTGCAAATGAGATTGCCAGGTTTAAACTACTCATTTTGGGAGTTTCGTGGATCAGTGGAAACAAATCTGAATAGAATCCATGCAGATGCAAGTTTAGTCCCTGGCCTCACCCAGTGGTTAAGGATCCTGTGTTGCTGTGAGCTGTGGTGTAGACTGCAGATGTGGCTCAGATTTGACATTGCTGTGGCTTTGGCGTAGGCCAGTGGCTATTGTTCCAATTCAGCCCCTAGCCTGGGATTCTTCTTGTCCTGCAGTTTTGGCCCTAAAAAGACAAAAAAAATACTCATTTTTGTAAAAATATCTAATTCTCACTTTGCCAGATATTGGATTTACCCAAACCTGTGAGGAGAAGATGAAAGAAGGAAAAGGTAGTGGGTAAGAAGCAGAAAAGGGAGGAGGGAAAAGGAAAAGAAAGAGGAAGAAAGAAATCTTCAACTACATTCATTTAACAGTAACTTAAGTACATGGTGAAATCCTTGAGAATGGGTCCTTGTGTTTATTTCTTTGAATTTCTGCAATCCTAGGCACGGAGGTACAGTGTAAGTGAACGAACAAAGCATGCTTATTAAATTAACCTAAATTGAGAGAGTATCAAAGGAATCAATGTCATCACCAGTTTTTCATCCCCTTGTGGATTTTATAGAGAAAAAAATCAAAACAAAGTTCACTTGAGTTGAAAATTGCCCTGAAATAGCTTCAGATTAAAGTGTACTACTGTCTGTGGTAAGAGAAAACATTAATTATATAGTAGTAAGAAAGATATACTTGACTTGTAGATTATGATTTTGGGATGGTCATGCTAATAATTCTGTAATTCCTTAAATGTTCTGCAGACGTTAATGTTAGTGTGTATATTTCGTATTTCTGAGGCAAGTATCACATATAAGAATTACTGATCACTTACTAAGCCAGTTGTTAAATTTAAATTTTTGTTGTTTGTGAATAATTACATAAGGAAAGGACTCCTCTATCTCCCTTCTTTCTTTCTTTTTTTTTTTTTTCCTGCCATGCCTCACTGCAGGGACAGCTCCTGATCCTTAACCTGCTGCTCCACTAGAAAACTTCCACTTTTTTCTTACCTTTAAATTCACAATTAATGATGAGATTGTGTGCCAAGAATTTTGCTGTCTGGTCCCTGGCACCTGAATTACAATATTTGCCACAGTCTCCTGATTATTTATCCATCTTTATCAATCACTCAGAAACTTGAATTTAGCTTTGTTTTTAACATGTATATATTTAGTTGAATTCAGTCAACAGTTTAAGAGGTCCTGTGCAGAAAGAAGGCATGCTTTACAAGATTTAAGTATGAAAATGTAAACAAGAATGAAGAGACAGCATGGTCTCTGAACTCATGTAATTTATATCATAATAGATGGGAGAGCCATTCAAAAACACACACACATACACACACACATATATATGTACACACATATATATGTTTAAGGTAGTTGTAAATTGTGCTTATTTCAATGCATAAAGGCACCAATGCCCTTAGTAATAAGGAAAATATTAACTGATTAGTTGAGGACTTAAAAAAATTAAAGAAACTAAAACAGTTTTGGGGGCTTTTTTTTTCTCTTTTTAGGGGCATACCCATGGCATATGGAAGTTCCCAGGCTAGGGCTGGAATTGGAGCTGCACCTGCCGGCCCACGCCACAGCAATGCACTATTTTCACATATGTAGTATTTTTTTTATGAGCTTTATTTCTTCTCCGTAATGGAATCTTATTCTTCCTAAATATACAATGTTAATACCTTGCTTCTGGGTCTACTTTGAAAGAAAACTGAGCATAGATTATTTTAAAAAATAGCAAAGAAAGGAGGAAGGAACAAAGCAACACAATGAATTTGGGTACAAAGTCTTGGTAGTTTAATAGCATTTCAATAGATCTTGCTTTCAAGTTCAAACAAAATATAAGATACTACTGATTTCATAATCTTTTATTTAAGATTCAGCCTAGCTTGTTTCTTTTATCTCTAGCATCGTTAACTAGTGCCCATTCCCTAAACTGATTTATTGAGAGTCTCCATTGAACCTTTTTTTTTTTTTTTTGTCTTTTTAAGCTGTACCTGCTGCATATGGAGAGTCCCAGGCTAGGGGCTGAATCTGAGCTGTAGCTGCTGGCCTATGCCACAGACACAGCAACGCCAGATCCGAGCCACATCTGCGACCTACACCACAGCTCATGGAAACACCGGATCCTTAACCCACTGAGTGAGGCCAGGGATCGAACCTGCATCCTCACAGATGCTAGTCAGACTCATTTCCACTGAGCCATGACAGGAACTCCAACATTGCACTTTTGATTATCATTCCATAAACCAGAATGGCATTCCCTGTCTTCTTCTTTTAGACTTAACATATCCATTCTTCAAAACTGGTAATCCATTACTGATTCTTTAAAAGCTTCCCATGGCCAACCCAGGCTGAACTGATTACTCAGACATCTGTCAAGTAATCAAGGCAGGTTTCGGTCATTTGCAATAAGTTGTATACAAGTAATATTGCTATAAATACTTTTCAGAACTTTCAAATAGACCATTTGCGGTGGGGGCTATTCAAGTGTGCAAGTATTCATGTCATCCTTCTCTAGGTAAGATACTGAAGGCAAAGACCACATTTGCTATTTTTCTTTCAGAAACCAAAACAGAATGGTGAAGATGTCTGTTATCTATGAAACATATTCTGTGGTGTGGTTCCATTTATGGAAAAAAAAAAAGCTGTGGTTTCTTTCATTTATTTTTTTCACTCATTCCGTCACTCTTCATTGAGTCCCTACAAAGTACAAGACACTGGATAAAGAAAAAAAAAGTTAAAATGGCAGTAATTCTACCCTCATTGTATCAGAGTGATAGGCAGTTGTCCTTCACACTTGTTCCACATAGTCCAGGCCCTTATACCTTCGGGAGCTGCTGGTCCACAAGACAGAAGATGACACTAAAAAGAGTACTGAGCATTATTTTCTTATTCAGGCTACCAAAAAAGAAAGTTTTACCTTCTGGAAAAGTTGAATTTTCCTTTTAAAATGTTGTTTTCTATGTAAAACTATCTACATTTGTCCTTGACATTTATTGAAAAAACTGAACAAAAATAAATATGAACAGTATTTAATAAAGTTAATATCATCATGTAAAAATCTTTGGTGGCATTTTGATATAAGCAATTTTTTAATTGGTTTTCCTAAACATAAATATATACTTATTTCTAAAGCATAAAGAGTTGAGTCAATGACAAACTTACTTTAGGACAGATGACTCCATCATGTTAGGATATTTTCCATAATTGAAAAAAAATTAATTTTAACCTCAGCTTAATTACAGGGTTAAAATATAACCATTAAAAGGAAATTTCTGTAAAACACTATAAAATTCAAATTATTCTACTCTCATTTGTGTTGATATAAGTCTTAATGTGCATGTGCATACACATATATTGTACTACAATATCTCAATTGTCTACCTCTTTTATTATTTTAAAATTTTAATTTTGGAGGTAACTTTCATCCCATAGTCGATTATTCTTACTCTATTGAGATTGATGTGGAGAGTGTGAACTGTGAAATCAGATACAACCGGGCTTGAATTCCAGTTGTACTATCTTATAGCCAGAGAATTGGCAAATTTATTGAAATTCGCTTTAGATGAAGTTTCCTCATCTCCAGAATTATCATAATAAAAAATATTCATGGTGAAGGCAGAATAGGTTGATGTGTAAATTATCTAGTAAATTATCTGGCATGTATTATATATGCTAAATCATATTTTATTATAATATGGATTTTATAGAGATAAAATTGATAATTTATATGAATACTAGATTGGAAAAAGGATTATTCAGATAAAATATTCACTTTTTTGCTCTACTTTTTAAGAATGAGTGTGACTTTCATAATTAGTTTTCTCAAACTGATTTTTTAACCTTCCTATTGTGATAACATCTGTCTTAAGACATTCTTTATGCTATGCATGTTAATATAGGGAAAATCAAACATACTCTTTGGAGACAATCTAAAGTATTTTAAAAGTATATCATAATTTTATATAAGAAATAATATGATAGAATATGAGAGATTTGGGGATAATTGTTCAGTCTCTGCTATCCTGTGGTTCTAAAGTTATTTAATTAGAGCTCTAGTATAAGGAGTTTGATTTATCTCTTACTTTTAGTTCCCTGTTATCAATAGCACATTTTTTTTTCAGCACATGATTTTTTTGTTTTCGTTTGCCCTTTGGGGTTTTGCACATCCCATTTATTCTAGGCATCTAACTGCTAAAAAAGAGAATGAATAAAAATTACAAGGAAGAACTGGGGTCTGCATAATTGTGATTGCTTGGTACTAGTAGAAAAAAGAGAAATGTGATTTCTAAGAGAAAAGCAAATTATAAATTTAGATAAGCTCAATCTGTGATCTTAAATGTGTGTGAAGCCTTCACTAGGTTCAGAATACAAACATTTTTGAAACTGGCTATATTGATTGATTATTGAAAATACAGTTTTTATGCCTAAATTTTTAGGGGATTTTGCTAGCTTCTATGAATTCTGCCTTCTGCTTTAGACCAGGAATGTATGTTTATTCCCACTTAGTTATGAAGCAAATGAAGCCTAGAAAGCTGACATTGGCCTGGCTAGTGAAGAGCATAGCTTTTTAAACACAGTTAGAGTCGTTCCAAAGGAAAGAAAAAAATGCAATACTCAAATGTGTCACTTTTCTTAGAACAATATCAAACTTGGTTAAACTTATTTGCTACTTGAGCAGCAAGCATGAGTTTTGTGTGTGTGTGTGTGTGTGTGTTTTAAAGATTAATTCCTATATCATATCATCACTACTTTTATCAATTCCAATTGATTAAGCACCGTGATAGTTCTAATGGAGATAGATCTAAACTGGAGAAGAAAACATCTTTATATAAAACCTGAACCCACGAGCTTTAATGCATTCTATTTAACAAACCTAAATAACTTATACATTCCTATATAGCTGCTTTTACAGAGCCTCATAAAACATCCCTTCTTTCATTTTAAGCTTTCATGGGTATTTACATGCACAATATCTTAGTGCATTATCTAGGTTATGACAGAGCAAAGAAAATAAAAAATCATTACTAATCCCTTCTAATCTTTTTTTAAGATTTGAGATTTTGGAACACTTCAGTTATTAAAAGTGTCACTCAAACTGTGTATATACCTAAGTTAACATTTGAATAATCTTCTGTCTGAAATATTTAGACAGTAAATTTCATTTGAAAACTAAAACATTGTTTTAGTCATCTCTTCAAGTGAAAGTTGAAACAAGGTTATCCAATGTTAAATTTCTGTTCCAGAAAACAAGTTTTATTTATTCAAATAACAAAAAGTCATCCTCAAGCCTAAGTAATGGTATTTACCAGGTGTTTAAATATGTAGAGGTCCCTCATTATCAAAATATATTGCAAAAAAACCTCTGGTATGCTCTGTGGTTTAGAGAAGAGTAGAGCAGCTGTTGCCATTTGATGACCATATATCTCTCCTCCTCCTGATGTCCCATTGACATTCTGAGTGTCCTGCTCAAGGTGAAGAGCCTACTCTATAGCTGATTTCATTTGCTCTTTCATCACAACCACGTGTGAAAGCTGGGTCATAATTTATTTAATATTTTAAAGTGCCTTTTTACTGACATTGTTTTCTCTCCTATATCTATGGAAATCTGAAAACAGCATACTATTAAAAAGATCAGATTTAATGATAATTCCTTACTGCTTTTTGATGTCAAGTATAATGTAAAAATGTGCCCCTCAGATACAAATGTTAAATATTGCAGCATAATATTGAAGCAACAGAATCGTGGGCTTTTTAAAATCTATCTGCTAAATCATGCCAGTTTAGAAAATACCTGATTTTATGCAATTACACAACAGGAAATCACTAATGAAGTTACTTATAGGCCAGAAAGGTAACCTAAGTTCTGTACTAGAAGCTGGTTGACTCTGGCGCACAAATAGTGAAGACTGGTAAACTGGAGAATACATGTTCCCCCAAATAAAACATCTGCTTTTATCTATAGCAGTTTGCTGTTGTGGGGAAAAGTCGGCTAAAATTATCAAAGAAAATCTGGAAATGCAGAGTGTTTGTGTATGTTAGTGTGAAATTACTTTAGAATTCATTTAAGTTGAACACCCCTCTCACCCCACCCCACCCCCCACACAAGCACTCACATCAGAGACCTAATAACCTTTTGTAATGACACCTAATGACAAAAGGTCAAGACAAAAATGACCTTTTCTAATGATTATCTTTTAAGTGACTAATGCTTGTGTGTTTGGACATGACTAATCATATTAAGTTACAGATTCATAATGTTACCTTAGACTTAATTAACTTTTACTGAAGTCTTATTGCATGTAAGGTACTCTTCTAGGTATTGTGTCAAAGGAAACAGGAATAGAGTATAATCTTTTCTTCACAAGTTCATGCACTCTGCTAGGACGGTGGTAAATAATATTGAAGAAGGAAATCCAAAAGTAAGACATCACTGCCAAAAAAAACAAAAACAAAAAACATAAATTAAAGACATAGAAGGAGTTCCCATTGTAGCTCAGCAGTTAACAAACCCGACTGTCATCCATGAGGATGTGGGTTAGATTCCTGGCCTCACTCAGTGGGTCAGGGATCCAGTGTTGCTGCGAGCTGTGATGTAGGTTGCAGACATGGCTCAGATCCTGCTTTCCTGTGGCTCTGGCTTAGGCCGACGACTACAGCTTCAATTCGACCCCTAGCCTGGGAACCTCCAAATGCCGCAGGTGCAGCCCTAAAAAGACCAAAAAAAAAAAGACATAGAAAATTTGACTTGACTTACATCTCTATCACTTACCATATCACTCTGTAAACCTGATTTAAATCATCTTATTTCCCACTTATTTGTAAAGTGCTACTTTGTTGAAGTTTAAAGTCAATAATGGTTGTGAAACTCTCATATACTCAATAAATACTAGCAAAAACTCCACATGCACAATTGAAAAATTATCTCCCTTGGTAGAGTTCTGTTCATATATATATATAGTGAGCACTCAGTGCATGGACTACTAGGTGTTCAATAAACCACTGTTTCTGGTACTATTATTCGCATTTTGTAACATGTGGACAAAAAGTTCTGATCAAAATGGATCCTATTCATGTGATAGCAATATCGAGTCTCTTTGTCAATTGTCTTAATATCCTGAATATACCAGAGATAACAACTTTTTGAAGGAAAATGTTCAATGTAACAAGATCAGGAAATTATTTACTCCCCAACTGGGCATTTTTTTTTGTAGATAAGTGCCAACATTTTTGGAAGATACTTGACAGGCTAAACATGACACATTTTGGAATAAAGATACTTTATTTCTTGAAAATTTATAATAAAAAGAGATGATACTTTAGAACCTCATCCAGTAGAGAAGTCTTAGTAAATTTAAACAAAATGAAAAGAAATTTATAATAACCTACCTATAATATACATGTTATTATATCTATTATAATGCTGAAATAAACTCATCTTGAAACAAATTTTCTGAAGTAGTTTTAAGCTAATTTGATTCATAATGCTCTAAATAAATACGCATTTTACATTTTACATTTAGAAAGAAAAAAAGTAAAAATTCAGGATTATAGGATATTTTATCCTAGAAAGTTCCTCCTGCCAGTTGGAGACTGATACATGAAGTAGAACTGTACATCATGAATCCCTGACTATCAGTAAATTAGAACTGTGTCAGCTAGGATGTCAAGGGAATATCAATGCCAAGGACCCTATCCAGAAAATGCTTTTTCGTGGCTTCGGTCTTAAATCTTGGAACCATTAGCACGAGTTCTCTATGTGATCAAAATTACCCATGGGTTGTATGGAGTTTTATTTATTGTATCATTTTCTACATTGAATTTCAATTCTCAAGAGCATTTTTTCACACTGTGATTTTTCAGACAGTCAGAGAAAAGTAAAATATAGGCTCAGAATAAGATTTGTCTCTACATGGATGAATCAGTCATGCTTCATGGAATGCCTAATGCCTTTGCTTCACCAAATCACAAGTAGCATTTGATTACTTTGCATGGTGTCTTGACTTGTTTGTCAATTGCTGATATTAAGTCAGTATGTATCTCTGAGTGTGCCATCTCATGTATATAACATTCCCATGGTTCACTGAATATAATTAGTAAGAGGCAGTATTAGTGAGACCAAGTGTGCAGGTGACATCATCATTTGAAAGAGATGTATGGACTCTATACCAAAATAATGGATTGGCTATCTTGGCAGCAGACACAAGGGTGCTTTAGGAAACAAATGTCTATAAGGGTTGTACCATCTGCACATTCAGTTCAACCTGCATATCTGGGATAATAATATTCTGATCTGTACTTGAAAATCAAATCCAGACAACCAGATTCAGAAATAGTAAGAACCCTTATTTCTAAAATCAAATGATTCAGGATGATTTAGTCCTTGGAATTATTTTGTTTTTATTTAATTTTATATATAAATAAGATCTTTTAAAATATAAAATAGTGCTTAAACACTATGCAAACTTTCAAAATTTTTAAAAACATCCAAGAGGGAGCATTGTTTCTAAATAGATTTTTTAATCTAATTTTAACTACAAACATGTAACCCTATTAAAATACCATTGTGTACCCTCTTTTCTCATGTAATAAAAAAGATAACAGATTCCATAACACTATATGGTTTACTAAAACTTGTTTTTAATGGATACATAGAAATTTAATAAATTTATCACATGAATGCATTATATATTACTTTGCAAATCCCCTGTATTAACTAGCTTCTGTTGTCTTAAGCAAAACAAACCATAGAAAATGAGGCTTTATTTTAAAAAAGAAAGGAAAAGAAAATAATCTGTCCAAATAAAGCTGTGATCCCATTAAATTAGTCTTAATAGAGAAGAGCTAGGAAAAAAAAATGTAAACCATCAAAAAGAACCAATACTGCACATTATTCTACTAATAAAATTAATGATAAATTGAGAACAGTAATTTCTGTACTTCAAAGCAATATTACCAGCCATGAAACAATTATTTAGCATATTCAATAATATGCTGGGCACACCTAAGAGTAGTTTGCCAAAAAAAATCATATGATAATGATTTTCAGAGACTTTTCATGGAGAAAAATTTAGTGAAATACTGAGTCAGTCTCCTGCCATCCATACTCTCTGCCTGTGTCTGTGTCTCTGGCTCTCTCTCATAATGGCTGAGATTTGAAAAAAAAATTAAATCCTTGAGAATGTTTAATTCTTTCTTTAACTTGAAAAGAATAAAATATAAGGAAAGAGTGCAGTTTGTGTGCTAACTTGTAGATCAGAAGATTTGAGGAAGTCAAGACAGGGGGGCTTTATTTTCAGGGATGCCCTATGTGAACAGGAAAAACTTCTCAAATACAGACTACATAATATAATTTTCTCAGCTGCATAAAACCACCTGTGTATTTTTGTTTTCTAAATGATGAATTTTCTGCCTTCTCTGATAAGTGCATTGTAGATGAAGAATAGGATTCTGAAACTACTGTACTGAAAATTCTTGGCAGAACGAGAGACAAAGTTAGACTTTTCTAAGAGCATTTACATTGTACTAGATTCCATTAAACGAGGACAAACTATTCATGTAAACCTAGAGGAAATTGCTCTAAATTAGGAAATCATTTAGCAAAACACTGTTGAGGAACCTTTCTAAAGTCAATAATTTGTGTCATAACACATGTAGAATTCTAGACAGAGAATTATAAAACACATTGATTTTAGAATGGCCAGTATGTCACATCTCTTTCATCTTCAACCTTTCACTTCAATTCTTATTTTACAAGTATTCTAGATCTAGCTAATTATAATTTATGACCCATCCATATGATGACAATTTAAATATCTGTGGATCCATTAAAAACATGTTTTAATAAAACATTTAATGACATGGAAAATGTCTATGAATCTGAAATGTAAGATGGTGGTAACGGTTTATATACTAGGCTTTTAATCTTTTCCTGTTTCTCCTCTTTATTTTTTTGTTTTTGAACTCTCCTATCCTTTCTCAGGTACTTATAAAATTTTTGAGACTGTGACAAAGAAACAAAACTAAACAAGACAAAGATTAGAAATTGCAAACAAGTTAACATAAGAGGATAAAAATAGTATAGAGGATGGTATAGGGCCAGTAAGTCCCTTAGAAAAAGTTTCTATTTGGTCTACTTACTGCTTATGAGAACTGTCAATTTCAAAAAAATTATCTTAAAACATATAATTACATATTTTCATATATATTCTCTTGCACTTGATCTTCACATAACTCTGCTTCCCTACAATTCCTCCATCCTCATTTATCAATGTCACTGTTATAAATCCAGTGGTCAATCCTCAGGTCTTTTCCTTGAACTTCCCTTTGTTCCATCTTGGAGTTCAGTGCTAGAATCTTTCCACCTCTCAGTCCTCTAATGCTGGTGTACACCAAGGCTCATCCTCAGCTTTCTTCACTCTTGTTTACACCCACACCTTTGCTGTTCTCATGCAGTCTTGTGACTTTAAATGCACTGAGCCTGGTTTAGATATTTGACAAATAAAAATTCATAACAAACAGTGTCTGAGGCAGGATAAAAAGTTTTCTCTCATATTAAAAAAAAAATCTCAAATCAGCCAATTTAGAGCAGGTGTGGAAGTTTCATACACGTCTTTGACTCCAGGTCTAAGAGCAGTCTTTCTTCCATCTTAACAGGCAGGCCACTAGATCTCTGCATGTCCAGGCAGGGAGAAGATAGGTGAAAAAAAAAAGCCACAGAAATAAGCTTAATGGCTAAATTAGACCCCTTGCAAGGATCTTCTTGGAAGCCTCACAGCCTTATAGGAACATCTTGTTGAACAACCTGATCTGAAAAAGAGGTTAGAAAGAAGTATATATTATTATTCTTGGTAATAGGGGATTCTGTTAGTAAAGTAAAATTAGAAATGGTTATCATATACACAACTAGCAGTTTTGCTAAAATATCTTATATGCTGAGGGCTTCAAAATTGAATTCCTCTCAAATTACCCAACTCCCTACTGAATACCTCTATTTGTATATCTGATGGGTGTTTTACTCATACTTAGCAAAGTAAAGGTTTTTTTGTTTGTTTTGTTTTTGTCTTTTTGCCTTTTCTAGGGACACACTCAGAGCATATGGAGGTACCCAGGCTAGGGGTCTAATCGGAACTGTAGCCTACAGTCTATGCCAGAGCCACAGCAACACGAGACCCAAAGCCGCGTCTTCAAACTACACCACAGCTCATGGCAACGCCAGATCTTTAACCCACTTAGAGAGGCCAGGGATCCAACTGCAACCTCATGGTTCCTAGTCAGATTCATTAACCACTGAGCCACAACGGGAACTCCAAAAGTAAAGTCTTAAATTGTACCCACCGACCTGATCCTTTGGTGGTTTTCCCATTTTGACTTACTCAGTTTCTTGGCTGTAAACCTGGATTCATACTGGCTTCTTTTTCTGCCATAGTCTATATACAATCTAACAGCATATCTGTTCTTCCTTAAGTAATACTCAAATCTAACCACTTCTCAGCACCACCACTGCTACACAGTTACCTCTCAGCTAGGCTACCATTCTATTATTATTATTATTATTATTATTATTATTATTATTATTATTATCATTTATTTTTGGCTTTTTTTAGGTCCATACCAGCTGCATATGGAAGTTCCCAGGCTAGTGGTTGAATCGGAGCTACAGCTGCTTCCTACACTACAGCCACAGCAATGCAGGATCCAAGCTGCATTTGCAACCTACACCACAGTTGGTGGCAAGGCCGTATCCCAGACTCACTGAGTGAGGCCAGGGATCCAACCTGCATCCTCATAGATACTTGTCAGTTTGTTTCAGCTGCCCCATAACGGGAACTCCTAGGCTACCATTTTTGCCTGCCATACTCTATTATACTATTAAAAAGGTAACACTGATTATATTACCCACCTACTTCTGGTATTCCATCAAAAGTAAAAGAAGAGGAAATCCTTGCCATGAGTTAGCTGTGTGATCTCCTCCAAGTGCTTTTTTGACATAATTTCTTTCCCTTCAACCCCTTGCCCCCAAGCTTCATGCTCTCTGGCCACACTAGCCATTTTGCTGTTCCTCAAACAGGCAAATCATATCCCTAATTCAGGACTTTGCACTCTCTTTTCTTCTGCAGAAATGCTCTTTCCCCAAATAGCCAGGGGTATCTGTAGGATCTGCTCCTTTATCTCATTCATGTTCCCTCAAAAAGTAGCTTTTCTGAAAGGCTATGGCTGACCACAGTTTCTAAAATAGCATTCACCTCCAACTCACACACACACACACACACACACACACACACACACATCATGGCCTCTCCCATTGCCCAAATATAATTTTCTTCATAGCAATAATCCAAACTTCTCATCATATTAACTAATCATATATTTTTAATGTATTATTTTTCTTTTTATGACTGCACCTGTGGCATATGGACGTTCTTGGGCCAGGGGTTAAACTGGAACTGCAACTGAGGCTTACGCCACAGCCACAGAAACACCAGATCCAAGCTGCATCTGTGACCTATGCTACAGCTTGCAGCAATGCCAGGTCCTTAACTCACTGAGTGAGACCAGGGATTGAACTCACGTCCTCAAGGACATTATATCAGGCATGTAGCCCCCTGAGCCACACAGGGAACTCCAGCTCTTTATCACTTATCACACTTCTGTGTAAGTTCTGTGAGGTTAAGGATCTTTCTCTTTTACCAGTATTTACACATACTACCTCTGAGAGTTCTCTGTATATAACAGCATTATGACTTTCCCTCACTAAGCCTCAATTTTCTCATCTACATACAGAAGTGTCTAATTTTTAAAATACTTTCAAGATTTCAAATTCTGTTATTCTGTTGGATAGTCAAGGAAAGAATCTATGCAGGAGAGTTCTGTTTTTAAACCAGATTCCAACCAATTCATCTGACAGCTATGTGTAAGACAGAAAATGGAGGGTAGCTAGATGAGGTGTTTCTAAGGAAATTCACTAGGAAGCTTTTACTTAAACTATTGTGTTGAAGTATGAGGTCATTCACAGTCAGATTAGAATGACAATAGTGTGTGAAACTGCTAAGGAAGTTACAGTACAGTTTAGAGTTAGATATGATATTCAAAGAAGCTGAAAAGTCAAACATAATTCCAAAATTTTAAGTCTTAGTTGTTAGGTACTGTTTTTTGGTACCATGTACATATAGTCTGAAATGTTTTATACACGGGCCATTTTTCCAGGGATAAAACTCAGAGTTGGATAAGTATAATGGTTTGTCATCTTTGAAATGGAATAAACAACTGAATTACCTGGAAATTCTAAGCCTAAATGAAAACTGTGTTTTGGCCTAATATATTTTACACCTAGGCACTAGGGGAAAAAAAAAATGTCATTAGTGTCTGAATACAAACTCGTTTAATTCTTGTTCAAAAAATATGAAAAGATTTCTCACTGTATTAAAAAATTTACCTGAATTTACAATAATATCAAATTATTCACTGTATATTACAGCTTATAGGTAATCTCTTTCCTTTTCTGTCTCACTTATAAATACACACGCTCACACATGTATACACTCACAACACTTGTCTGACTGTTCTAAAGATTGTTCTGTATTATCCAAAAGCCTAGTCCTTATTATAATATACTGCCTGGCTACTAAAAGACTCACCTCTGAAAGGCTCCTTCTTCTATACTGTTATATATTTCAGTTCCCAATTGAAACATTATGACAGTAAATTCTTCCGTGCACACCAGTACTGAATTACATTACATGTGTATATGTGTGTGTGTGTGTATACATACATACACACATATGCACACACACACAACAGAGAGAAAAATTTCAGTCAGTCATCCTTGTTGATGGTAGTATCAGTAGACAACAGATAACAAGCCCCTTAAAAATATGGGAAATGCCTTTCTTCCAGGAGAGATTAGGTAGTGTATGGTGATAGGGCAAAAAGAGCCTAGACGACTTAAGACCAAGGACACAGTGCATATGAGTATATGAAGACAGATGGAAAGTAGGAATCAAAGTTATATTCTCCACAGATCCATCTTCAAAAAACGGTTGGTAAAAGTTAACGGAATGATTGCCATGATATCAATTAGCTAAAACAATCATGTAGCTATGTACATTCTCACCAATAAAAGATCATGGTCTCTTTTCTCAGCTTGGCCTTCATCGTTATCAAATAATCTTTCTTTCCTCTTCAGTTGTGTTTCATTCTTGACAGTAGCTCCTATCCCTCCAACTCTCCTCTTGCTCTATTTATGAACAAAAAATACCAGCCATCCAAGCAGTACTATTTATACTTATGCCAGAATTTCCTTTTTCCATGCCTTCTCTTGCTTCTCCAACAGTCTCCATTTCTTTCTAAGATGTTTCATTTTTTAGTTATACATTCTTTTCAAGAATATAACACTACTGAATCTTTCCCTTAGATTTTAAACAAACCCATTTTTTTCTCATCTTAAAACAGAAACAAAAACTTCCATTTATCCCACTGGAATCTTAGCTACCACCTTATCTCACAATTCTGGGATCAAGAGTCTACTTTCTCAATTAGCATTCTCTCATGCCCTGATTCACACTCCCACACCTTTTTTTCTTAGTATGCAATAGGCAAAGTTTCTACTGAAAGCATGCCAATCTATCAACCAACCCTTTACCGTTAAAGTGAACACTTTGTATTTAATTTGACTGTTGACCTTCACCCACTCACCCACCCTGATGCTATCTCTTGCCCTTCCTTCAGTGACACTATGTCTGCTTAATTTCTGTCCTCCTTCTGTGGCTTCTCCATCTTAGTTTCCTTTGTATGGCACTATGTGTCTCGCAGTCTCTTGTATGTTGGTCTTCACCATACTTTTTTTTTTTTTTTTTGCCTTTCTTCTCTTATAGTACTTACTGTTTCATGTTAATCATATTTACCCCAGTACTTTTAACTAGTATTAGTATTTGATGCATCAACAATCTATTATATCTATTCTTAACTTTATGCTTTGGCCTATGCCTACGTATATATCTTTTATCTTTATCCTCATCTTCAGTTCCATATATTACTTTTTCCTGAATCCCAGATCCATGCAAACAGGAGTTTAATAATATGAAATGCAAAGAAAAAAATTACCAATGGAGAAAATGCAATATTATATTTAAGAATTAAGGTAAAGAATATGTATTTAAACTCTATATATCTCATTGAATCCTACATTTGTTTGTAGTTAAAACTGTGGATGCTCATTTTATTATACATTTTGATACATCTCTTAGGCCATAGTGAGTTCAGGAAATGCTGAATAGCAGCACATGCAATGACAGACTGCATATATCTGCTCTAATCTATTTTCAAAATGATATGCAAAATCACTTCAACTAAGTATTGCTCAAATTGATGATGTAGTCTCAATATTGAATTTTTATAATTTTGACTTACCACAGCAAAATCAAATTTTAATCTTTGGGTTAGAACAACTCCTTTAAAGCATGCAGTTCATCAACATCCTATTGGCTAAATATTTGACAAGGCTTAATCACCTGAATTTTTCCATTAGGAACTATTTATGACTTTGGTTTTGGAAGTAGAATCAAAATCTATCTAAGCAAATTTGGTATGGAGCATTCAGAAACATTCTGGCTTTTAGTTTACTTGATTTAGTTTGGATAAAAACATACTCATGGGAAGCTCTTGTACTATTGATATGAATCCCTAAGAAAATAAAGTATGTGCAGATGGATATACTTGGAAGATGAATATACTTCACATAAAAAATTTAAAATTTGAGACAGCTAATTTCAACGATTGTAACCAAAATAGGAAATTTCAGCCAAGACCTCAAAAATGTGCAGTAAGTGCAATATTGTCCCTTTTAAATATTGGAAAGAATATGTGAATAATCTATTTTAAATTCTAATACTTCTATCAATAAAATGAATATTGCCTAAGAAGCTAAAATATTTTCTACACTTAGGATTCAGTTTCATAATGCAGTTTATCAAGAATAATTTCCCTATAAAATCTCAATAAATATTCTTGAAGAAGCTAAAGTAAAAGTAGATTTTATACAAAAATTGCTTGTTTGCCTTTTTTTGTAATCAAACATATTTGTTGAGCATTCCACAAATAGATTAGTTTAAAAGGAGACACTTTACAACTAGAATTTTTCTTGTTATAAAAATGGATTGAGGAGTTCCCTTCGTGACTCAGTGGTTAAGGAATCCGACTAAGAACCATGAGGCTGCGGGTTCATTCCCTGGCCTTGCTCAGTAGGTTAAGGATCCGGCGTTGCCGTGAGCTGTGGTGTAGGTTGCAGACGCGGCTTGGATCCCGCGTTGCTGTGGCTGTTGGCAAAGGCCAGCAGCTACAGCTCCTGTTAGACCCCTAGCCTGGGAACCTCCATATGCTGCAGGTGTGGCTCTAGATAAAAGGCAAAAAGACAAAAAGTAAATAAATAAATAAAAACGGATTGAACATAGAAGAAGATATGTATCATTTCTTTTGAAATGACCTTTGGAATGTTAATGTTTTCTTTGCCAACCCCACCCCATTAGTCACACATGTTAAAGAAATTGTATTAACGTTAATGGTCACTTAGAATATTAAAACATTTCCTATTAAGAATATAGAATCAGAGTTTTCTTCATAATCACAGTCGTCGTCATAATCACAAAACTCTTTACCTGCAGAATTTTTGAGATTTATTTCTCTAGCTCCCTAGAGTCTTAGTCAACGTTGTCACTTGCTTTGATCTATAGAATGTGGCACTAGAGGTTTGTCAAGATGTGTCAGTATTACCAGAAGGCTGTATAAGGGTTTACCATGAAGACAAGAAGAGGGAGAGTTTTCTAGGGAGAGTAAATATCTATTCAAAGGGCCCAAGTATTAATGTATGGCATATTCAGGAATACAGTACTAGTTTAGACTGACTGAATAATTTTCCTTTGAAGGAGGGAAAGGCAGGACTGAAACTAAAAGGAGACTGATTTTAAGCACATGAGGCACAAATCCTGGTGGCTTTGAATTTTATCCAGTATATTTTAGGGAGCTGCTGAAGGACCTCAGTTAACAACTGGATTTCAAGCATATTCAGCTTTAAAAACAAACTGAGAACAATATGCATGTTGGACTTATGAAAAAAGTACTTAATGATGCCATAGGGGAGACATAGCAAATATCTAAGGAAAAGATAATAAAGACAGCAAGGATGTGTAGGAAGACAGTAATATAGATTCTAAAAATGGCTAGGAAGTATAAGTAATAGGATGCTGTTAACAGGATGCTATCATATATTGACTAGACAAATGGTTTTCTGAATTAATTTACTCAGATTATTTTTTACCTCTGGCTTTCTAGATTTCAATGTAGAAGAAAGTCAGAAGAGTCCTACAAACTGTCTAGCCAAGAAAATTGAAACTACCTAAGAGCCTGGGAAAACAATTTTGCCAGATCAGTTTGAAATTGTTTTCTCTCTTGACACTGGTATAATTCTTAGGATTTTTTTTCTATCATGTCTATTGTAGTCTGTCTCCCATGGCTTTACATACAGAGCTGAAAACTCTCTAATCCTGAGAGGAAGGTGTGTTATGTACTCTGCTGTATATAAAAAAAAAAGTAGTCAGGGATTTCCATCCTGGTGTACTTTCAAAAAATTTAAAATCATAAAATAGTAAAAATATTGATTGACTTTGGAGGAAACAAATTCATCAGTGACCAATGCCAAAAATCCCATAAATCATATATTTTTATTTTATCTCTAATCCTTTAATCCAAGATCTGATCCAATTTATTTTTTCTAAAAGGAAACTGGAGAAAGCAGTTGGGAAAATGGAAGGCCAATGAAGAGACGAGATAGATGGAAAAAAGGAACAGATACTGCAAGTTCTAAAAAAGTTATCCTAAAAGGAAGTTAAGTGATAATTACATAGAATATGCAAGGGAATTTCTAGCATTTCCATGAATGTATGATTGACCTAAAAGACTAAATTCAATTTGTTAGGAAATCAAAATATATAATTCTTGTTATACTTTTGATATATTGCATCTATAGAAGAACAGCAAACAGAAGTTCCCAGCACATAGTCTCCAGATCATCAATATTGACATCACTTGGAAACTTGTTGGAAATGCTAATGTTCAGGACTCATATCAAGAGTTATTGAGTCAGAAATATTAAGGGGGGGGCTGAACATTCTTGTCTTAGCAAGCCCTGTAGGTAATTCTGATGTACACTATGCTTGAGAACCAGTGCTCTAGAGGCACCCCTTTCACTAGTATTTGCAGAGTGCAAGGTTCTGTCAGTTTCCACTGATGTGTCATATTATCCATGTGATTTTGAGCATCCTGACATCTCTGGCCTTATTTTTTTTCAATAACATGAAAAAGTTGGATTAAATTTATCATCAGAATTTCCACAACCCAAATATCCTATAATTATTTTTTTTTATTTTGGCAAGTATCTGTACTTGACATGCTGTAAGACCCTAAATGATCAGCCTTCTCTCCACTTATCCTATTACTTTTCTGAACACACGTCTTAGTATACTCTGCTCATTCATTCTGATCAACCACACTAGTTTCCTTGCTATGTTTTTTTTTCAATATGCCTGCATATTCCCACCTTAGGGTCTAGACTTGGGTATCCTGTCTTTCTGGAATGCTTTTCCTTCAGTCGGGGAAAAAAATGGATAACTAAGTCACCTCCTTCAAATCTTTGTTTAGATGTCAGCTTCTTAAAAAAACTGCTCTGCTGATCACCTTTTTTCAAGTTGTAACCCAAATAACACTACCTATATTCATTCATTATATGGAATATTATTCAGGCTAAGTAACCATTGAAATAATATTTCACTAGCACATTACAAATACTTTCCATAGTTCAATTAATGAAATCTGCATACGGACCTTCTGTTAAGGGTAATATATATACTAAAATGTTTAAATATAAAGATAATGAGCATTAGGGAAACTATGTGGCTTAATCTACTCAAACAGGTAGTAGGAATAGTTGTGTGGAGACTTAATGTTTGTATTGTCAAATCCAGTGCTTTTTTTCCAGGGTATAAAAGTACTCACAAAGTGGTAGAAAGAGTAAAACAACTTCAAAATGGCTATTTTCAGTAACTATAGGCCACAATAGACATGTGAACAAAATGTATGAAGAGAACTATCTAGTTGGAAGTAGCAGAGAAAAATGTATGAAGAGAACTATCTAGTTGGAAGTAGAAGAAAATATTTCATTTGGTGAAAAGGATCAATATTAGCATCCCTATATCATTCATAAAAGCTTTCAATCTGAAAATTCTAATTACAACCAATATCAACATGCCTATTTTCCTAGTGACTATAATATGAATTTTATGAATCAAAACATATTAGATGCCATGTATCTTTGAGGCATCATATATGTGTGAATATCTTTTTTTACATATGATCTGTATATCACAGGAGACACAGAACCTATTCAAGCCACAGGATATGTTATGAAGGATGTCTTGAGAGTAAACACCAAGCTATATACTCCTCAAGAGACCTCAGTATTGACATTCATTGACTTGATGATACGCCGTTTATTTCCCTAGACCTCAATTTCTTCATCTGTAAATAATTAGGCTTTGAGAAAGATCCATGGTTTAAAGTTTTCTTTGTTTGCCTCAATTTACAGAACACTCAAATATGTAAAACTTTTCCTGACCCAGTTAAAGCAAGGTTGAGGGCTATCTCAAATACCTAGGCACTAAGACCTCTATGGATTCACCTGTCTTTTGCTTTAGTTATCCTGGTGACTAATTTTACATAATTCCCACTAACTTCATGAAGACATGCCTCACACTCATTCTGTGAGCCTCATTGTCTCCAGATATGTGGTTTCCCTGTTAATACCAACTCATGAAGAAACTTAGCGCAAAACTTTGGCCAGTTGAATATGGAAGTCACTGGATCTATTTTTTGTTTGTTTGTTTGTTTGTTTTTGTTTCTGTATTTCAGGGCTGCACCTGCGGCATGTGGAGGTTCCCAGGCTAGGGGTCAAATAGGAGCAATAGCTGCCAGGCGACACCAGGACCACAGCAATGCGGAATCAGAGCCACGTCTGCGACCTACACCACATTTCGCGGCAACACCAGATCCTTAACCCACTGAGCGATGCCAGGGATCGAACCCACAATCTCATGGTTCCTAGTTGGATTCGTTAATCACTGAGCCACGACGGGAACTCCTGGAAGTCACTGGATCTATTCTTCCCCTTTTCTTAGGGAGGAACTGCTGACAGAGCAGCTATTTAAATAACGTCTTAGGAGATGACTTCAGGAGAGGGAAGAATCAAGTGCTCTTGATGTTAAAAAGTAGCCAGTTACACAACATGCCCCCATATCGGGTCTCTCTCTCTCTTTTCTTCTCTACTTCACTTTGTCTTTATCTCACTCCAGCTCCCATAGACTACATCCTCTAGTAGATTAATGCAAAAAAGCCTTTGCTTCAGACTTTGTTTTTAACAGAACCCGTATTAAGGAAAGACCCTGAGCCATTTGAAAAATCCAAGCTATGGCTCTTTAGCAGCTACGAGAGCAAAAAATTCCTAGAATAGCCTTCACAAAAATTTCATAATTTATAATGTATTAACAAACTAATATACTGTATAATTAACTTATACATTTCATTTATTTTAGTCTTTGTTCCTCCTAAATTCTATGAGGCAGATAATTTTGCCTGTTTTGTTTGCTCCTGTACTTTCAGTGCCATTATTCATTCTCTTCCTCATGTATTGACTGGGAATTTGATAGGATCAATGAGAATGTGGCATATATTTTTTTACTAAAAATAATGTGGCTAAATATACTATTTAATTAAGAAACTCGAGTGCAAATGTTAGGTATCACAAACATCTATGTACATGTATAAAAAATGATTCATTATATCTTCATAAATGGTCAGCCCAAATTTAACTGCTAAATGTTATTTTATTTCATTGTTTATTTTTTATGCTGATCAATTTGCAATGTTCTGTCAATTTCTGTTGTACAGCAAAGTGACCCAATCATGTATGTGTATACATTATTTTTCTCACATTATCCTCCATCATGTTCCATTACAAGTGATTAGATATATAGTTTCCTGTGCTATACAGAATATCATTGCCCATCCACTCCAAATGCAAGGTTTTTCATCTACTAATCACAGATTCCCAGTGCATCGCACTCCCTCCCCCTCTCCTCTGACAAACATGAGTCTATCCTACATGCCCATGATCTTTTCTGTTTTGTAAACAGTTCATGTGTGCCCTGTATTAGATTTGACATTTAGGTGATATCATATGGTGTCTGTCTTTCTCTTTCTGATTTACTTCACTCAGTTTGAGAGTCTCTAGTTCCAACCATGTTGCTGGAAATGGCATTATTTTGTCCTTTTTTATGCTGGGTAGTATTCCATTGTGTATAAATACCACATTTTCCTAACACATTCATCTTTAAATGGACATTTAGGTTGTTTCCATGTCTTGGCTATTGTGAATAGTGCTGCAATGAACATATGGGTACATGTATCTTTTTCAATGAAATTTTTGTCTGGATACATGCCCAGGAGTGGGATTGCTGGGTCATATGGTAGTTTTATATTTAGTTTTCTGAGATACTTCCATACTGTTTTCGATAGTAGTTGTACCAATTTACATTCCCACCAACAGTGAAGGAGGGTTCACTTTTCTCCACAACCTCTCCAGCATTTATTTGTTGACTTGTTGCTGATAGCCACTCTAACTGTTGTGAGATGGTACCTTACTGTAGTTTTGATTTGCATTTATCTAATAATTACTGATGTTGAGCATTTTTTTCATGTGCCTGCTAGCCATCTGTAGGTCTTCTTTGGTAAAATGTCTATTTAAGTCTTCTGCAACATTTTTAAGTTGGGTTGTTTGTTCTTTTGTTGTTGAGTTGTATGAGTTGTTCATATATTTTGGAGATTAAGCCTTTGTTGGCTGAGTCCTTTGCAAAATTTTTTCCCATTCTGTGGGTTGCCTTTTCATTTTTTTAATGGTTTTCTTTGCTGTGCAGAAACTTTTGAGTTTAATTAGGTCTCATTGGTTTATTTGTGTCTTTATTGTCTTTATTCCAGGAGGTAGATCAAACAAGGCATTGCTGTGATTTATGTCAATGAGTGTTCTGTCTGTGTTTTCCCTTACTAGTTTTAAAATGTCTGGCCTACATTTAGCACTTTAATTCATTTTGAGTTTATTTTTGTGCAGGTGTTAGACAGTGTTCTGATTTCCTTCTCTTATATGCAGTTGTCCTGTTTTCCCAACACCATTTATTGAAGAGACTGTCTTTCCTCCCCTGCATATTCTTGCCTCCTTTGTCATAGATTAATTGACCATAGGTGTTTGGGTTTACTTCTGGGCTTTCTATCCTCTTCCACTGATCTATATTTCTGTTTTTGGGTCAGTACCATACTGCCTTGATGACTGTAGCTAAGTAGTAGAGTCTGAAGTCAGGGAGCCTAATTCCTCTGGTTCTGATATTTCTTTTCAATATTGTTTTGGCTATTCGGGGTCTTTTGTGTTTTCATACAAATTTAAAAATATTTTTTTATATTTCTATAAAGAATTTCATTGGTAATTTGATAGGGATTGCACTGAATCTGTAGATTGCCTTAAGTAGTATTGTCATTTTCCCTATATTGATTCTTCCAATCCAAGAGCATGGTATACTTTTCCATCTATGTGTGTCTTCCTTGATTTCTTTCATCAGTGTCTTATACTTTTCAGAGTACAGATCTTTTGTCTCTTTAGGTAGGTTTATTCCTAGGTGTTTTATTATTTTTGATGCAATGGTAAATGACATTGTTTCCCTAATTTCTCTTTTCTGATCTTTCATTATTAGTGTAGAGAAATGCAATCAATTTCTGTGTATTAATTTTGTATCCTGCAACTTTATAAAATTCATTGATGGACTCTACTTGTTTTTTGGTTATGTCTTTAGGATTTTTTAGGTATAGAATCATGTCATCGGCAAACAGTGATAGTTTTACTTCTATTCCAATTTGGATTCCTTTTATTTCTTTTTCTTCTCTAATTGACATGGCTAGGACTTCCAAGACTATGTTGAAAAACATTGGTGAAAGAGGATATCCTTGTCTTTTTCCTGATTTTAGTGGAAATGCTTTCAGTTTTTCACCATTGAGAATTCTATTAGCCATGGGTTTGTCATAAGTGGCTTTTATTTTATTTAGGTATTTCCCTTCTGTGCCCACTCTCTGGAGAGTTTTTATCAGGAAAGGGTGTTGAATTTCGTCAAAAGCTTTTTCTGCCTCTGTTGAGATGATCATATGGTTTTTATTTTTCAGTTTGATGATATGTATCACATTGATAGATTTGCGGATATTGAAGAACCCTTGTATCCCTGGGATAAATCCTAGTTGATCATAATTTTGATCTTTTTAATGTATATGTGTATGTGGTTTGCTAATATTTTGTTGAGGATTTTTACATCTTGTTAATCAGTGATATTGGCCTGTAATTTTCTTTTTTGTGGTATCTTTGGTTTTGGTATCAGGGTATTTCATAGAGTGAGCTTGGGAGTGTTCCTTCCTCTGAAAATCTCTGGTAAAGTTTCAGAAGTGTGAACTCTTCTCTGAATGTTTGGTAGAATTCAGCTGTGAGGCCATCAGGTCCTGGACTTTTGTTTTTTGGAATATTATCAATCACATTTTTAATTTCAGTACTTGTGATTGGTCTATTAATATTTTGTATTTCCTCCTGATTCAGTCTTGGTAGGTTGTACCTTTGTAAGAATCTGTCCATTCTTCTAGGTCATCTGTTATATTGGCATACTGATGCTCATAGTTGTCTCTCTTGATCCTTTGTATTCCTGCAGTGTCAGTTGTAACTTCTCCTTTTTCATCTCTAATTTGATTGATTTAACCCTCTCCTATTTTTTTTTTTTTGATGAGTCCGGCTAACGGTTTATCAATTTTGTTGATCTTTTCAACGAACCAATTTTTGTTTCATTGATATTCCCAGTTGTTTTCTTTGTCTATATTATCAGTTCCTGCTCTAATCTTTATGATTTCCTTCCTTCTAATTTTGGGCTTTGTCTGTTCTTCCTTCTTTAGATATTTAAGGTGTAAGGTTAAGTTGTTTATTTGCATTTTTTTTCTTTCCTGAGATAAGATGATATTGCTATAAACTTCCCTCTCAGAACTGCTTTTGACATGTCTTACAGATTTTGGATTGTTGTATCTTTATTGTCATTTGTCTCTATGTATCTTTTAATTTCCCCTATGACTTCTTCATTGATTCATTGATTGTTTAGTAGCATATTTTTAGCTTCCAAGAGTTTGTGTTTGTCTGTGAAAGCTTTTGATCTCTCCATCAAATCTGAATGAGAGTTTTGCTGGGTAGAGTGTTCTTTATTCTAGGTTCCTCCTCTTCATCACCTCAAATATATATATATATATATATAAATTTTTTTTTTTGCTTTTTTTAAGGCTGCACCAGTGGCGTAAGGAGGTTCCCAGGCTAGGGGTCAAATCAGAGCTACAGCTGCCAGCCTACACTGCAGCCACAACAATGCAGGATCCAAGCTGTGTCTGGAACATACACCATAGCTCATGGCAACACCAGATCCTTAACCCACTGAGTGAGGCCAGGGATCGAACACACAACCTCATGGTTCCTAGTCACTCTACCACAACAGGAACTCCTCAGATATGTTTTGCCACTCCCTTCCGGCTTGTAGATTTTCTGCAGAGAGATCGGCTGTTATCCTTATAGGAATTCCCTTATATGTGATTTGTTGCTTCTCCCATGTGGCTCTAAATAGTTTTTCTTTGAATTTAATTTTTGTCAGTTTGATTAGTATGTGTCTTGCTGTATTTCTTCTGGGGTTTATTTTGTATGGAATTCTCTGTTCTTCTTACACTTGAGTGAGTGTTACCTTTCCCGTATTTGGGAAATTTTTTATTATAATCTCTTCAAATATTTTCTCTGGCCCCTTTTCCTCTCTCTTCTCCTTCTGGAACCCCTATGATGTGAATGTTGGTATGTTTAATGTTGTCCCAGGTGTCTCTTAGACTTTCCTCAGTTTTTTTTTTTCTTCTTTTTTCTTTATTCTTTTCTGTAGCACTGATTTCCACCACTGTGTCTTCCACCTCACTTATTCATCCTCTGCCTCTATTAATCTGCATTGGTTCCTTCTAGATTATTTTTCATTTCAGCTACTGCACTATTCATTTTGCTCTTCAAATCCTCTTGCTCTTTGTTAAACATTTCTTTCAAGTTATCCATCTGTGTCTCCATTCTTTTTCTAAGATCTTGGATCGTCTTTGCTATCATCACTCCATATTCCCTTTCAGATAAACTGCCTGTCTCCTCATTAGTATTTTTTGTGTGTTTTTGTCTTTACCTTTGTCTGAAAGCTCCTTCTTTGACGTCTCATAGTATCTTCCTTTCTGTTTATCATTCCCTTGACAGTTGGTATGTAGATGTTGAAGCAGGTGCCCAATCCTGGGGTTCTCAGAGGTGGTTGGTTCACGTGTATCTCTTTGCTGAGTAGGCTCTAGGGACTGTTCTCCGTAGATATAGGAGAAGGTTCCACTCTTCTCCCAGTGCTCTCCTTGCTTGGCCACTCTGGACATCTCTCTGTAAAGCTTCAGGATAGAGGACTTCTCCCTAATTATTGCTCACAGGCTCTCTCTGTAGCTTCAGGATGTGTGTTTCTGGTGGTCCCTTTCCCTGCAGCTGGTAGGAGTGCTCTCTGTAGCCCTGCAGATTGGAATGTGGGTTAATGAGCCTCTTCTGGCTCCCTTTCTGTGGAAAGAGTGCTACTGATGTGAGCCTTCACAGAGAGCAGGCACCAGCAGCCCTCTCATGAAAATGGGTACTGCCACCAGCAGCTTTTCTGGTGCTGCCTTGCTAGCATAAGCTTCTTCAGATTCTCTAGGTGGAGCCAAGGCACCTGTGTTTTCCCTGATCAACAGGAAGTAGGCACTGGCAGCCCTCTCATGGGAATGGGTGCTGCTGCACTGGCACAAGCCTCTGTAGATTCTCTGGGCAGAGCTGAGATGCCTGTGTTTGCCTGTGATTTCCCTGCTCAAGTAGGTCGCTGGTTTTGCAGGAAGTGGGCACTGCTTTGCTGAAGTGAGCCTCTCTAGATTCTATGGGCGGAGCCAAGGTGGATGTTTTTTCCCTGATCAAGCAGGTCATTGCTTTTGCAGGAAGTAGGCGCTGCCACCAACAGCTTTTCTGGCACTGCTCTCCTGGTCAGAGCTCCTGCAGATTCTCTGGGTAGAACCTAAGCACCTGTGTTTTCCCTGTTATCTTGGAGCGTGAGCACCGCAACCGCCAGCAGCTCTTCTGGTGCAGGTTGGGCTCCACTAGCACAGGACCCCTGCTGGCAGGAACCAGGAACTTGTCTTATTCCCCTAGGTAGTTACTCCACCTGCTCCAAGAAGTCTGCAGCCGTGCTTCCCAGCCTGCTGGGCAAATGCTGCTCTCACCAAGTAGTTCCCGAGCTGAGGCTGGCAGTGTCCTGCAGCTTGAAAAAGCGGGCATAGGGAACAAGGCTGTAGTGGTGAACCCCACCCCTTCCTTCCAGTACCCCCAAACAATGGCATCTAGTCTCTAAGCCCCACTGGGTTGGCTTCTGCTTAGATGCTCTCCATTGTTGTTGCCCTATACTCTAGTCCTTCCAGGCTGTTTCTGCATGGCCAATCCTGTTTCTTTCCCCCATATAGCAAGTCCCACCTCCCGCTTTGGGTCTGATCTCTAAGGCCAAAGTTTTAGTTCACAATACCTGCATCTATTGCTGCCTTTTGCCCATAGCACTGATCATATGTGGAGGACTGTCTCCTTCTTAACTGCTTCAGACCATTTGTCTAGAGTTCCTCCTCTGTTTTTGGCTGGACTTGTCGTTGGTGGGAGAACTTCCTGGGGTGCAGGAGCTATTCCCCTTTCCAGTTGTCTCCTGAGTGAGCAGGTCCCATCTCATTTCCTTTCACATCATTTTCTCTTGTTCTTGTTCTTTCTTCTTTCTTATGTCCTATTTGGTTTTGTAATGTTTTTCTTGTTCTCTCATAATCTTGAGGTCTTTGTCAGTTTTTTTGCAAATTTTCTGTGCCAATAGTTCCCCACATAGCTGTAATTTCAATATATTTGTGAGAGTAGATGAGCCTTATGTCCTGATACTCCACCATCTTAGATTTCCTCTCTAAATATTATTTTAAACACTTCATTATTTTCAGTGCTAAGGGGGAAATGCTTCTTATTTCTTTCCTTTTTGGTTTTTCAATTAAAAACCCAAAATGAAAAATGTTCAAACTTACAAATAGATTTCTTTTGTGCTGTCAAGAAACAGACAGATATGCTTTTGGTTATAACAGGACATGTGAAAAATAAGTTGACTTAACTGTGAATACTCCCCCAAGTGTTTCTGAAATGGGAATTTTATGTTTACAGGTCAAAATATTAGATAATGTGTTGTGGTCGTATTTGTTAGGTTAGAATAATTTAGAACCAAAAATATCACTTAGATTTCATAACCATTTTGAAGAAATTTAGTTCAGTGAAAACTGCTTTGGAATTGTTCTATGATTAATCCTAACAAAGTATGCTATCTGGGAGGCAATACTGCAGATAAAATGAATTAACCAGAATGCTTCAAACAGTCTGTCACCATCCAATTGATTTACAGGTACCTAATTAGAGTTTTATTTGGCATCTTTTGGTAATTAATTCTTAAATTGGCCTAAATAAAAATGTGTTGACTGATAGAGTCATTCGTAAATTATTTTCATAAATCCTACTATGGATCAAGCATAGGATCTCTTTTTCAAGAAATCCAATCTAGAGAAATAGGAATCTTCATCTAATGTATAGCCAAAGTATTAGTTGTATCAAATGAAAATACATAGGGAAAAAGCTTTTCATTGCTGCACTCATACTCTAGTGCTATATCATCTCATTGAATATACTTCAATATCCCATTCAGAGTAAAAGGCAAATCTTTTATTGGCCTACAGGTGCTATATCATCTGGGTAGTCTTTACTTCTTCGATCTTACTTTCTGTAAGTTTCTTATTCATCCTAATCAAGCAACATTGATCTTATTGTTTTCAAACATATCAGGCCTTCTCCTACCAATAGACCTTTGCTCTGGCTCCTCCATCTACTCCAGAAGGCTTTCCCTTAATGTGGGTCTTTACCACATTAACAACACCTCCCAAGCCCCATTCTGTACAAGCAATTGCTGAAATGTGGCCTATCCTAACTGTTTTATTTACTGTTTAACCAATCCTTGTACATTTTATGTTGCTCTCTATCCCCTTTTCTTGTCTTTTATTTGCATTATTTATTACCTTCTAATATATCATGTACTTCACATATATTTCACTTAATGTCTTACTATCCCCATAGAATCTAAAATCTATGAAGCCAGAACATTTTGTTTACTTTGTTCCCTGATATATCACTAATGTTTTGAACAGTGCCTGGCTCAAAATAGGCATTTGGTGAACATTAACTGAATGAATAAATGTGTGGCTGTAAATAATAAGAACTCAAAAATTTTTCCTGAATGAATAATGAATAAAAAGAACAGAAGAAATTCTGAGCTGGGCTTGGAGTAAAGATTTTGTAACATCAAAGAAGTAAAAGCTTGAGTGAAGTTGGGGAGGTCAGCAGACCTTTGATAAATGACTGCTCTGAGGATAACAGGCAGCCACCTTAGTTAACTGGGAGGATTCCATAATCAGATTGTTGCTTACAGCTTGCAACAGTGTTCAGATTGACTCTGAGGAGAGGAAGTTCAGAGGCAGAAAGAGAAGTTACACCAAGGTTTAGGTATGAAGCCCTGCAACAGTGTAGAGGATTGGGGCAATAAGGGAGATTTAAACATTTCTGCAGAATGACTGGCTATTGAAATTATGTAATATGCTCTAAGACAATATACCTAGGCAGAACTTGATCTGTTCTTACAGCCCATGCTACTGAGAATTTGAGGAGTGTTGGACAGCTTATAGCCCAGGAAGCAAAACTCTTTGTGGAATATTAGATTCCTTTATAATGAAAATAACCTTGAAATAGACATAAATTAATATTAATACTTTAGCAACTGTATAGATTATGATCTGTTGTCCAAATAGAGAAATTTTAGTAGCACAAATAGAGCCCATACCAGGGAAGTTTTATTTACTGAGTTAAAACTAGTTTTCTCCTCTTTCAATACTGAGGAAAATTTGCAAAGCAGGACAAGAGATATAGTGGAGTCCTAATACATCATTTCATCCATTTGTTCCTTTGTCTTCTTCCAGGATGAGAGAGAACATAGAAGAATAGAAAATTTTGAAGCAATACAGATTTAAGAAATCAACACATAGGCCCTCTTTAAAGCTTCTTTATTATGACGTTTTGCATTCTGAGGGTTACACAGATGATGATTGTACCCTCTGCAAAAGAAAACACCATACACCCTGCTTCGTGTAGAAGCTGACATAATTTGCCCAATATTAAGTGCTATTTATAGTTTGTAGGTTTTCACTGAGGAAAAGATGTATTGATTGTGATCAGATGCACTCACTCACTCACAATTTAGAAGAAGCAATGTATGGCGATAGATGTTAACTAGACTTATTGTGTAACTAGACCATTTTATAATATATACAAGTATCAAATCATTTTGCTGTACACTTGAAACTAAAGTAATATGCCAATAATACCATGATAAAACAAAGAGTGAAAAAGAATAAAACTGTAATAAATTTTTGAATAAGAAATTGAAGGAATTAGACTTTTCATTATCTATGAAGTCCAGGAGGAGAGCAGGATCTCAGTGACCAGATTTCCTGAAACCAGTTGGAGTTTTGGAATCTGGATAAATAACTCACCTGTGGTGTGAGCCCTTAGGACACAGCAAATCGTTAGACAAAGTTTTTTCTTTTTTTTTAATTTTTATTTTTCCATTATACCTGGTTTACAGCTTTCTGTCAATTTTCCAACTGCACAGTGTGGTGACCTGGTTACACATATTTGTCACAAGTGATTAGAAATACTTTCCAGTGCTATACAGCAGGATCCCCTTGCTTTTCCATCCCAGAGGCAATAGTCTACAACTGTTAACCCCAGATTCCCATACCATCCCACTCCCTCCCCCACCCTCTTGGCAACCACAGGTCTGGTCTCCAAGTCCGTGATTTTCTTTTCTGTAGAAAGGTTCCTTTGTGCAGTATATTAGATTCCAGATATAAGTGATATAATATGGTATTTTTCTTTCTCCTTCTGACTTACTTCACTCAGGATGAGAGTCTCTGATTCCATCCATGTTGCTGCAAATGACATTACTTCATTATTTTGTATGGCTGAGTTGTAGTCCACCATGTATATACACCACATCTTCCTAATCCAATCATCTGTTGATGGACATTTGGGTTGTTTCCATGTCTTGGCTATTGTGAATAGTGCTGCAATGAACATACGTGTGCAAGTGTCTTTTTCAAGGAGATTTTTGTCCGGATATATGCCCAAGAGTGGGGTTGCTGGGTCACATGGTAGTTCTATGTATAGTTTTCAAAGGTACCTCCAAACTGTTTCCACAATAGTTGTACCAGCTTACATTCCCACCAACAGTGAAAGAGGGTTCCCTTTTATCCACAGCCCCTCCAGCATTTGTTGTTTGTGGAGTATTAATGATGGCTATTCTGACTGGTATGAGGTGGTATCTCATGGTAGTTTTGATTTGCATTACTCTAATCTTCAGAGATGTTGAGCATTTTTTCATGTGCTTGTTGGCCATCTGCATCTCTTCTTTGGAGAAATGTTTATCCAGGTCCTTTGCCCAGTTTTCAAAGGGGTTGTTGGCTTTTTGCTGTTGTTGTGTAAATTGTATATTTTAGAGATTAAGCCCTTGTCAGTTGCATCATTTGACACTATTTTCTCCCATTCTGTAAGTTGTCTTTAGTTTTCTTTTTGGTTGCCTTTACTCTGCAAAAGTTTGTCAGCTTGATTAGGTCCCATTGGTTGATCTTTGCTTTTATTTCTGTTGATTTGGGAAAATGACCTGTGAAAACATTTGTAAGTTTAATGTCCGAGAATGTTTTACCAATGTTTTCTTCTAGGAGTTTAATGGTGTCTTCTCTTATATTTAAGTCTTTAAGCTATTTTGAGTTTATTTTGTGCATGGTGTGAGAGTGTGTTCTAGTGTCATTGATTTTCATGCAGCTATCCAGGTTTCCCAGCAATACTTCCTGAGAAGACTGTCTTTTTCCCATTTTATGTTCTTGCCACCTTTGTCAAAGATTAATTGACCGTAGGCATCTGGGTTTATTTCTGTGTTCTTATTCTGTTCCATTGGTCTGTATGTATGTTTTGATACCAGTACCACACTGTCTTGGTTACTGTGGCCCTGTAATATTGCCTGAAGTCTGGGAGAGTTATACCTAATGTTTCGTTTTTATTCCTCAGAATTGCTTTGGTGATTCTGTTTTTTTTTTTGTTGTTGTTGTTCCATATAAATTTTTGGTTTGTTCTAGTTCTGTGAAGAATGTCATGGGTAATTTGATGGGGATTCCATTGAAACTGTAGATTGCTTTGGGTAGTATGACCATTTTTACAATACTGATTTTTCTGGACCATTAGCATGGAATATCTTTCCATTTCTTTGTGTCTTCTTTGATCTCCTTGATTAATGTTTTGTAGTTCTGTGCATATAAGTCTTTCACCTCCTTGGTCAGGTTTATTCCCAGGTACTTGATTTTTTGGGGTGCTATTTTAAAAGGCAAACTATTTTGGTCTTCTTTTTCTAATATTTCATTGTTAGTATACAGAAATGTAATTGATTTCTGAAGGTTAACCTTATATCCTACTACTTTGCTGAGTTTCTTGATCAGTTCAAATAATTGTAGAGTTGAGTCCTTGGGATTTTCTATATATGGTATCATGTCATCTGCATACAGTGGCAGTTTTACCTCTTCTCTACCTATTTGGATGCCTTTTATTTCTTTTGTTTCTCTGATTGCTATAGCTAGGACTCCCAATACTATGTTGAATAACAGTGGTGAGAGTAGGCATCCTTGTCTTGTTCCAGATTTTAGTGGGAAGGCTTTCCGTTTTTCTCCATTAAGTATTATATTTGTTGTGAGTTTGCTATAAATGACTTTTATTATGTTAAGGAATGTCCCCTGTATCCCCACTTTGGTAAGAGTTTTGTTCATGAATGGATGTTGGACTTTGTCAGATGCTTTTTCTGAATATATTGAGATGATCATGTGTTTTTTCACTTTCCTTTTGTTAATGTGGTGCATGACATTGATTGATTTGCGTATGTTGAACCATTCTTGTGCACCTGGGATGAATCCCACTGGTCATGGTGTATGATCTTTTTGATATGTTGTTGGATACAGTTGACTAAAATTTTGTTGAGAATTTTTGCATCTATATTCATCAAAGATATTGGCCTGTGGTTTTCTTTTTTCATGGTATCTTTGGTTTTGGAATTAAGGTGATAGTGGCATCATAGAATGTTTTGGGGAGTGTTCATTCTTCTTCAACCTTTTGGAAAAGTTTAAAGAGGATGGGTATAAGTTCCTCTTTGTATGTTTGGTAGAATTTGCCTGTGAAGCCATCTGGTCCTGGACTTTTATTTGTAGGGAGTGTTTTTATGACATACTCAATTTCATTTCTAATGATCGGTCTGTTCAGTTGATCTATTTCTTCTAGACAAAGATTTTTCAAAATGTATTCTGTAGTCAACTAAGCTTGAAAAAAGTCCCATGCTCCCTTTCTCTGGAGATAAATAATATATTAAACATTAAAATTTCTGAGAAATGATATGGAAGAAACCAAACAAAAAGAAACAAATTTTAACCTCTTTACATTTGTTTAACTAATGTTTTCCACATTTACTTGACAGTGTAACCCTTTTTATCGTGTAACATGTCCAAGAATCTTGTGGGAAAATTATGCCCTGGATAACTATTTGGAACTAAAATTGTGTCTCCTTTATCTTTGCATTTAAAACGTTGTATTAATCCATTTGGGCTACTATGAGAAAATATCATAGACTGGGTGCTTTATAAGGAACAGAAATTTATTCTTCAAAGTTTTGGAGATAGTATACCAGCATGATCTGCTGAGCACCCTCTCTCAGACTGCAGACAGAAATTCTTGTTGTAACCTCACTTGGCAGAAGAGTTAACTAGCTTTCTGGAGCCTCTTTTGTAGGCATACCATTCTATTCATGTGGGCTCTACTCTTATGACCTAATCACCTCCAAAGGCCCCACATTGTGTCACCATTACCTAGGGCTTTAGGTTTTCAAGAAATGAATTTTGGGGGAACACAACAGGTAGCCTTCACATTTGTGACATGAATACCTGCAGATGGGAGTTCCCATCATGGCTCAGTGGTTAAAAAACCCAACTCATTTCCATGAGGATGCAGGTTCAATCCCTGGCCTCACTCAGTGGGTTCAGGACTGGCATTGCCATGAGCTGTGGTACAGGTCACAGATGTGGCTCAGATCCTGCGTTGCTGTGACTGTGATATAAGCTGGCAGGTACAGCTCACATTCAACCCCTAGCCTGGAAACCTCCACATGCCATGGGTGTGGCCCTAAAAATACAAAAGATCAAAAAAAACCGAGAATGAATACACATGCTTCTCAAATATCTCATCTAAAATTTTAGTTTTTACAAAGAGTAATAAACAAACTTTCTCTCAAGATATTTTTTTTCATTTTCCTTCTTCCAATAATTGTGATTTCTGTGTTTTTTTAATGTGCATTCTGAGAATGCACTTCATAAAAAAATTGATAGTTTTTGTTTCATAAGTAGATATACTTAAAAATGCTTCTTGAAAAATTTAGAAGAAAAATGATTGAAAATTGCCAGTAATCTAGACATGATATTACAGGTTATTGATGCTAAGACAGAATGCCAGCCTCTTACTATTTAAAACTTAAATAATAAAATAATAGCAAATAATATAGTTTAGATATACATATTTACAAATATAAATACAAATGTAGATAATTTTATTGTGCTTAAAATTATTTACATAAATTATCAAATTTCATCATCAGTGCAACTCTGAAACCAAGGCTGAGAGATTAAATTAACTGTCCATAGTTCATGAACTACAAGAAATAATGAGAGTACATGAATAATTTGTGTGACCATGCTTAAGGTGATTGTCTGGAAATATCCTATTTTACCCTGCTTTCCCACAGTGATAATTATCCCTTTTTATTGTTATATGCTTAGTTTAGACAATAATTTATATAGTCAGTGTGAATAAGTAACATTCAGTAGAGAATAAGAAGAGGGTAATTATATATTGCAATGACAAAATACTTTAAGACCAGAGCTCCAACCAAGTGAGATCAAATATTAAAAAAAAAAAAAAAAAAAAATTCCAAGAAGGAAAACTCAAATTTGTCAGGAGCTGACAACCATTTACATAGTATTTACATTGTATTTCTGACTGTTTCGGAACTTTCACATTGTATTAGGTATTATGAGTAACCTAGAGAATATTTAAAGTATACAAAGGATGGTGTGTACATTATATGCAAATCCTGTTGCCATTTTATATAAGGAACTTGAACATCCAAGGATTTTGGTATCTGAGGGAAACAAAGGAACCAGTTCTTCAGAGGTACTAAGGGAACACTGTAGTGCTCTAAAATGCCCTCTGAATATTTTACAGAAATAACTTTCTCAGGACAAGTGTGAATTCATAAGTTTTATAAGTGAAGTCTTTCCATCTATGTAGTTATTTGTGCTTTCTGGGGAATGTTGGAAAATAGCTTATTTATTTATTTATTTATTTTACAAGTTCCATTCTAAATATCCACTGAGTTTCTTAAATATTGATATGTGGCCCTATGAGTCAAATGAAGTTCTATTCACTTGAAATTGGATGCTGAAACTTGCTCAAATGTATTAGCTGGGTAGTATGAAATAACTTCCTAAGAGGTAAAAATCAAGTGATAAATACATGCAGACTGCAAGAGAAGTAGCTCTTAACCAGTCATCCCCTTTCAGTGGCTACCTTACCTACCACTTCTCCTTCATAACCACACATCTTGGAAATAGAATAAAATATGCAACCAGTTCCTCAAATTTTGCTTAACCCTAAACCCACTCAAACTGGTCTTCTGCCTCCACCGCTAATTCAGGTCTCAGTTAAAAATACCAGTGACTTTCACATCATTACTCAGGACCACATCAATTACCCTGTGCATTTAAGCCTCCATAGCCTTCAGCACAAATATTTACCTCTTAAAACACTCCTTTTCTTTCTTCAGTATAAACTGTTCTTATTTCCTTTCTGCTCTTTCAAAGCCTTCTGTATCTTTCTTTTTCTTGTTGTCTTGCATTCTTTTATCCAAGATTATATTGTTAGCATCCTCCTTAAGTCATTTCATATAGGCCAAGGCTTCAAACTATCAGTAAACAAATTGACACAAAACTTTATATCTCTAACTTTTTAATAAATTCAGCATATATTTATTGAATATCTGCTATTTTCCAGGTATATAGTGGTAAGCAAGACAGTATGACTACTGCCTTTACACTCTGGTAGTGGAAATATTAAATCAATAAAATTGTTCAAATATAAGTATATGTAAAATTATGATAAGATCTATAAATGAAAATTAATGTCATTAAATCTTAGGACCTAAAATCCAAACTGTTCCTTTGAATTTGATATGGTCTTTTTGGCCAACTTTCAAATGGGCTAATGGAGACTTTAACAAAGATTTTCTCAAAATGGACAGTGATTATTAGATGTCTGCATATTATTCTCTATTAAAGCAATAGTGAAAACCCTCATTCATGCTGATATGGTTTGTAAGAACTAATGAAAATTACTGTAATTAGACCCAAAATGCCAATTATGGGAAAAAAATAGGGAGAACTCAATCTGATTTCTAAAATAGTGACAAAAGAAAAATCAATTATAGAAAAAAACTTTAGAGTGACGTCCATGAAAGTATCTAAGGGATCAATAATCAGGGAGAAAAGCTGAAACTGGACATTTCTTAGAACTCAGAAATAATTTGTAAAGGCCAATTTTTACATAAAAAAATCAGTACGATACTTGATATTTGAAAAGTCCTGCAATACTCTTATTCTCTTCAACATGATCATGTGTAATAATTAAACGATTGATGAGAAGCCTATATGCATTAGCTGAGACCCCAGGAATACTGAAAACTGTAATTTGTTTTTATTGCAACTTCTTTTACATTTATTCAATAAAGCTCTCTAGGGGCAGTGAAATTGTAAAATAAATTTTTATGTCTTTGAGATGTTTAGCATAACCAGGAAGGTCCAAACTTAGTGATGGAAGATACTTAGAATGAATTATGTTCCTAGTATCCTAAGATTTCTGCTCACATAACATATTGAAACAGCTGCAAAAGATATTACTTTAAATTTGACAATTTCTAATTTGAAAAGCTTTCATTTAATGTGTGATTGGTTGAAATTAGCATTGTGGTAGATACAGGAATATGCCACTACAAGTTTTTAACAAGAGTATTTGCTGTCCAGTTTTGGGGGAAGGTCAGAAGACTGTTGTGGCTGTCAGGTAAAGGGTTTGTCTTAGCAGCAGAGAGCTAACTCCTGAAGGGCAACTCATACCTGGGGAAGGAGTAAGGCAGGAAAATAAAGAAGAGGTTTATGAACTTCTGTAATGGAACACATAGTAAATGTTATAGGTTACATAAGATTTAATTTCTGTCAGACACACAACTGCTAAACTTTGTTCTTGTAGCCCAAAACATCCAAAGAGAGTATATAGTGAATGAACGTGTCTGTGTTCCAATAAAACTGTATTTGTGGACATTGAAATTTGAATTTCATATACATTTTTACCATTCTCAAAATATTAGTCTTGTTTTGATTTTTTCAACCATTTAAAAATGTGGAAAAAATACTCTTAGCTCACAGTCTATATATAAACAGATGACTGGCTGGTTGAGTTTGCTGACCACTGGCATAAGGGTTCCATTCATTTCAGCTGTAAGAGGGTCACTCAGGAAAATTCCTTGCTCTGGAGCCCCTCACCAAGTTTGATGGGCTTGTGATACACTTTGCCTTCTTCTTCTGTTTAACCTGCTTTTCCCCTTCCCCATAATGATCTGTCCCATATAAACTTCTTGCATTCCAAACTCTGTCTCAACATCTGTATCTCTCGAACCCAACAGGAAATACAAATGAATCAATGCTAATTACATATGTTCTCCTCTAAAGATGAATAGCTTTAATATCCCACTTTTCATAACCACTGTTGACCCAGAGAGACATGAAGGAGGGAAGACTCACCCTCTCTCTACCCTCAGGCAGGATAGCTATGTTTATGGAAGTTTAGAGAAAAAAGAATAGTGGTATGTGATAAAGAAGGGGCTGGTAAGCAGTAACTCCTAGATTGGGTTTTGAATATTGACCTTTACTTGCCTCAGTATAGCCTGTTCATATTCATTACAGATTCATTTTGTAAGATCCCCAGATAGTTGACTCCATCTTCAAATAGACCATCCTTTATATTCTAACTCATCAATCATCCACTTCTAGTCAACTTTTATTAGACTAAGCAATCTCAGTTACTGCTAGCTTTGTTAATTTTTTCCACTTATGAGACCTCCTCCCCTTTTCCATTATCTTCATGTATCAGTTAGTTCCCCACCCTACCCCATATGTGTTTTTTCCATCCTACACTTGGTGTCACATTAAGGCCACATGTTGTCTATCAGAGCTTATCTAATGTGAATCTTATCCCAAATGAAATTTTGCTCTTGGTTCTCTGCCACTTAGAAATTAACTGATGTTTTAAAAATATATTAAATATGGACAGTAGTTTTATCTTCATCCTCTTTCTTATATTATCATATGAATATTGAATTTTTTGGGAAAGAAAATCTGCTAAAAGAGTATCAAATTAATTAATCAGATTACAAAGAGGGGTAATTTTTAGCATCGCCCCTTTTATATTCTTGGCTACCTTGTGATCCTCAATTAGCAGAGACATGGAGACTCATTAATAGGAAAGATCAGTGCTGCCAGCACATAGTACCTCTTCACAAATTTATTTGACACTGAACTCTGGATAAGCAGTATTTTTTGCTAGTCCTAAATCAAATAACTGAAAATGTAGAGAAAATTATGGTCACTTTAAACACCCCAAAGTCATTTTAATCAAACAAGGAAACACAATTTCAATTAGTCATTATTTTAATACAGTTTTCTTCATTGATTCTAAAGAATGAATATGATGCTCAAAGTGTCATTTACCTTTGTTACCATCACTAGTGAAGTTTGTACATATCTTTTGCTTCATGGTACCTATTGATTAAGCATGTGTTCAGTTTTTCTTCAGTCTGTCAGTAGAATCTACTCTGGTTTTTTTTTCCTTCATTCTGTTTAGTACATAAAATGAAAGTATTCAAAGTATGTGAACCTATTCACTCATCTGCTTTTGTGCATCACCTCATCTACTTTTGCAATTATGTTTTTTTTCTGTCTTGTTTTCTGTAAAAGTTCCCTTCTTAAAGTAAATAATGCTATACTGAGAAATTTTGATTAAAGAGTCTGACAAGAAGCCATTTACACAGTCAGGGAAACAAACAAACCAAAAAATGAGAAGCAACACCGGCCTATTTCCTTAGCATCTATTGTTCCCAAGTGGCCATGCAGATTGTTAGTGCATGTGAAGCTCACTGTGGAATCCCGGGAATTTTTTAACTATGATGTGGTCTATAAAATTCTCCCCAGATACCAATACAAATGCAGGCATTATTCACAAGTTTACAACACTCTCATAATAGATTTTGAGTTTGTTGTATATTATAAGGAAAACTTAGGGTTTTAATGGTATTTTATTTGATTAAAACATAATACCTATGTATTACAGAAATTAAAAACGTGACAGAGCACAAAGAATAAGAAAAAATCCATAACCCCATTAAAAAGTACATACTCTGTGTGCGTGTGTGTCTATGTATGTATGTGTGTGTACATGTATGTACTCAAATTTATATATATGCAGTGGAGGTCACTCAGGGCTTTCATTTTTCAGATTAACATCTGATCTACTCTGAGAGAATGAATGACTAACGTATTTGTATGCTGGATCTTGGCAGCCAAATAAAATATACTAAACCCCAGGCAATTAGGAGAAAAGTATATTTATTGAGTAGAAAATTATTTTATTTTATAATGATTTTTATTTTTTCCATTATAGCTGGTTTAGTGTTCCATCAATTTTCTACTGCACAGCAAGGTGACCAAGTCACACATACATGTATACATTCATTTTTCTCACATTATCATGCTCCATCATAAATGACTAGATATGGTTCCCAGTGCTATACAGCATGGTCTCATTGCTTATCCAGTGCAAAGGCAAAAGTTAGCATCTATTAACCCCCAATTCCCAATCTATCCCACTTTTTTAAACATTATTTTATAATGATGGAAAATTCTGTGTAATAGTTTTATTTCACTGTTCATGGGTCTATAACAACCAATAATAACATGCTTATCATCTGTTTTTTCTGACTAGATAACATGCTCCATTAGGGAAAAATCAGCAACATTTGGGATCACTACATTTTCCCAAGAATGTCAGGCACAAATCGTGCTCAGTGAATATTTATGGGTACATAAATGTGGATGTGTAATTGCAGTATAAAATCAGCTCCTTGGTGTACTAGGGGCTGTTTGAGATTTTGTGGATCCTGAAACTTAAGCTATTGGGAATCCTCTTAAGAAAAAGTATAAATATACAAATAACTATAGAGAAGTACATTTGTGTAGATAGATACAAAATTAAAAGTCATATTTTAGGACCTAGACAAGGACCTTAAGAAAGGAGGAAGCCCTGATTCTTAAGCTATATTAGCTACTTGGTAAAATCATCCCGGCCTCAATTGTAGTTGGCATACAATTTTTAATGTCTGTCTTGTCTTTCCTGGTCAATTTTTTTTTTTTTATCTTCATCTCTGCGTTGTTTAGCAGTATTAATGCAGTATTCTGTTGAATCTTCTTATATGTTAATGGTGAGATTTTATTTCATAAGACATTTTATTTGGTTCTCTTCTGTGGTCTCTTCTTTTGAATTAGAGTATTTTTTTGAGGTGTCTCATGATTACTTTCGATTTTCTCATGCATATAAAGGGGATTCTACACTCATACAGGATTAGATATTGAGACAATCTCTCAGAACTCCTGTTGCTTACTGTCGGAATCTTTAACACCCATATGAGGTTTGAAATGCTCAAATATACCAGTATTACTTTGCCAGCATCCCAAGCTTGCTTCTTTTCTACATCACTCAGGCATCTTAGCACTATCCTGGATGCAATGCCCTTGTTTTATGCTTTTAATGTTTGTCTTGTCTTTCCTATTTGATGTTTCCATCTTGTCAGGAACTAATTACAATCCTGGAATTATTATTTTTTTCATTTTCTAGAGAAGCACTATCCAATAGAAACATAATGTGAACACCAAGACAGAGTGATGCATGTAATTTTAAATTGTCCAGTAATTATTTTTTAAAAATCAATATGAATAAATGATATTATTTAATGATATATTTTTTCTAACCCAGTATATCCAAAATTTTATAATTTCAAAATATGTAATTTTTTTAAATACGGTGTTTATTTTGATTAGTAATATATCATGAATTCAATAGCCACAAATGGCTTGTAGCCACTGAACTGGACAGTGCAAGTCTCAAGCTCTTTATGCCAAATGTAAAGTGATGGTAGATTCAAGCTTAGGCATTGTAGAGTCATGTATCCCCTGGCATAATGCCAGATAAAGCCAGTCTTCCCTATATGTAAACCCTGGCCTTTCTTGAGAATCTTAGTGAGTTTCTTTTACCACAGTTTTTTTTTTTTCACTTACCTCCCAAAGTAGTAATCATCTGTTCACAATAGTATGTTGAAATTCTGCTTACTCCTTTCTTTAAATTGATGCTAGCAAATACCTGCCATTCTTTCCTAGTTTCAAGATCAGATGCTGATGTTTTTACTATTTCTTTTTGTGGCCACACCCATGACATGTGGTAGTTCTTGGGCCAGAGATCAAACCCACACAGGGATTGTAACCAGAGCCATAGCAGTGACAATATCAGATCCTTAACTTGCTGAGCCACCAGGGAAATCCTTCTACTATTTTTATATAAGTTATTACCCTTGCTTTTTATTTTTCAGTTCCAATAAGATCTAAATTTTTTTGAAGTTTAATGTTGCATTCAATATCCATCTTATCCATTAAACCTTTTGAATTTATTTTAGAAACCCCAGAAGATAATCTGAATATATCATAGAAAAAAAGCATTTCTTCTTAAAAAAATTAATTATTTATTGTTAAACCAGTTACCCCTTCAGAAAAAGGATCAGCAGGTACAAAGCTAGCAGCCTGTAATATAAAGAAAGGCAACAGGTAAATAAGATGCTAAGTCAAGTTATAAAAATAATTCCAAATGCATTTTTATTTAGATGATATCAACATTTCTAGATTTATTAACCAGGTTGAAATTACCTTTGTTGTACCTTTTGTTTAACTATGCTTTTACATAATTTAAAAACCATATAAATTATTTTCTTCAAAACTTGCATTGTGTGCATGTGTGTGTGTGTGTGTCACAACACTGAAAAAACTCACTTTGAAAGCAAATGTTTGTTCAGTACTTGGAAAATACACTTGAAATTGTGGGAGCCATCTGTGCAGAAACGTAGCCAGAATTTTTGTAGACAAATGTCTAAAATGTATTGAATGACTATAGGTTTGTGTTACATTCATAAAATATAAATATTACTGATTGGTTCATGTTTGATTGATATTTGCACAGTGTCTTCTATGTGCCTGGACTAGTTAAAAATCATCATATGTAAGAAAAGAATGTATATGTATACATGTATATATACATACCCAATCAATATATATACAGTCACTTTGCTGTACAGCAGAATTTGACACAACATTGTAAATCAACTGTAGTAAAAATTAAAAAAAAATCATCATATGTAATGTGAACAATAGCAGTTTAATTAGGTATTATCCTATTTTACAAATTTAAAGGTTGTAAAAATCAAATATATATCATTCAAAAATTCAGTGCTTATTAAGATTTTTACTTCTGCATCCAAGCCCAGGGCTCCTTCTAATGCTAATTTTATTCTGAGTTTGCATTTTTTTATTTCTTTCTTTTTTGAATTGTTGCAAAGATAATAGAAAAGAAAAGAGATACTCTTTTCATTGCTCTTATTTACAAATTGGCTGAAATTATAGTGTAGGAAAATGTGTAAATGGAACATGGTTAAAAGGGAAAAAACACATCTAGCTAGCAATAGGGGGCATATTAATAAAAACATTACTAAGTAAACAATGAATTTATATTACTTCCTACATTTGAATAGGCTTTTAAAGCATTTTCACAGAAAGCCTGTTAAAAAGAAGAAACAACAGGTCCAAATTATAGTCACCTGTGCTAAGTCCATGTCACCAAATCAAGACTTAATTCCTAACTTAATTGCAGTTTCAGCCTTCCCCAGGGATATAATCCTAACCAGTCAGTCTAAGATGACTGATCAGCATAAGTGAGGTAATCCAACTAACAGACCCTTTTTTTCCCCAGAGGAAGGTGACCTTGCCTGAATTTTTATTTTTCTTTATGACTTCCTTATCTCCCTTTTATTTGTAAAAACATTTCCCTTTTCTGTAACTCTTTGGAAATCCTTTCTATTTGCTAGATGGGATGCATCCCAATCCATTATTTGTTCAACAAAGCCAATTAGTCTTCAAACTTACTTAGTTGAATTTTGTTTTTAATAAGCCTTTTAGAGAACAAATGACATACTGATTTAAAAACTAGTTATTTTTAAGGCTGATTAGTGTCTGTGGTAATTTGGTTTGGAAACCTGTCCCACCATTTTCTTTCTTTGTGTTGCTGAATCTTGGTCTCTGTCCAAAAGAAACACAGAGGCAGAGTTTTGGGCAAAGGAGAAAAAAAAAATAGCTTTGTTGCTTTGCCAGGCAAAGGAGGTCAAGATAGGGATAAAGTAGGATAGTTACACAGGTAGTTGTAGAAGTCTTAGTAAGGGACTACAGATAGAAAGAGAAACCTAGGGAACTTTGGGAGACCATTGTAAGTTAATAATCACTCAAGAAAGCCATCAGAATGTAACAGACTAGCTTAACTATAAAACTATAAATAAAATCATGAGATTATGCCTCAGGTCATTAAGTGAAAGATAAAATGAGGCCTGCATTCAAGTTCAGCAAGATAATGATCCTTAGGACCAAGGACAGGAATTTAAGGGAAAAATGACATTCCAAAGTAGGAGACCCTCATTATAGGGTAACCTGAGATGGCTCAACGTATTTTAGCACTTTACCACCCTTCAGCTGATTTGAGTAAGCTCCCTGGCAGTCCTAGTTTGACTTCATAGGGTCAAATATTCTCTTACTAGATACGAAGGAGGAGCTAATGATGTAAGCCTAATGTCTACTGAAGAAAAAGGAAGAATGTGGTATTTTCCCCCTCCCCATTTTCCTTAGATTATAAAAATGTAGCCCACCTATTGGCTACAATGTAGCTATATTGCTACATTATAGCATCTGAGGGCAGTGCTTCTTTGCCTGCCTGCTTATATCTCTCACAAGCATTCCATCTTAATAAATCTATTTCTTGTCTATCACTTTGTCTCCCTGAATTCCTTCTGCACTGAGATAAAAGAACCTGAACTTCAGTAAGTCCAGACATCAGGTGAGGTATCCTAATAAAAAAACCGACGGTGCAAGTACCACTCTGGCTTCTGGCTAGGTTCAAGTCTTAAGTATTGTCCATTTCAGCCACAGCAAATGTTGCAGAAATTTGGCCTTTGTCTGCAGGGCCAAACTGAAATGCAGAGACAGAGTTTTGGGTAAAGGAGAAAAAGATAGCTTTATTGCTTTGCTGGGCAAAGGCGGCCACAGCAGGCTAATGCCTTAAAGACTGTGCCGGCCTTGGAAGGGGTTAGGAAGTGGTTTTATAGTTTGGGGAGTGGAATAATGATCAAGATCATAGATAAGGATCAGGGAAGAGGCAAGTTTGCATTGTTTCTCAAAGCTGGTGATTAGTGGCCCCAGGACTGGTTCCTGTGGTCCTCCTTCTTCCTGGAATGAAGAATGCTTCATCAAGTAGTTCTTCCATTTATTGGGGGTTTTAGTTCTACGGAAAGGGTCAAAGATGTCATTACTGTATTCCTTGAGGAGGAACCAGGACACTGCCCCAAGGCTGAATTGCTCCTCCCTGGTCTCTGAATTGCCTCCCTTCCCTGATTAGCAGCTGCCCTTTGGAACTCAGAGAAGGTTATGGAGACTGAGGCTTATTCCCTAGAAACAAGAAACAGAGGACACAGAAAGGCTTTTGTGCCTAGGAGCCCAACAGGGCACTAGCTTAGTTTCACAAGCTAATGCCTTAAAGACATTTCTTTCCTTTGGGAGAGAATAGGAAATGTTTTTATAGTTTGCAAGTAGAAAATAGGGCCACAGATAAGGGTCAGGGTAGATGCAAGCTTTCATTCTTCTTCAGAGTTGGTGTTCTAGTGGCCCCAGAACTGGTTTTGGTGGTCCTCCTCTCTGGTTTCCATTTGTTGGAGGTTTTAGTTCTATAGAAGAACTCAGTGATATTGTTGTACATATTCCTTGAGGCTGAACCAGGACCCAGATCCAAGGCTACAGGATTGTTTCTTAACTGCTCTTCCCTAGTCTCTGCATCCTCTCCCTTCCCTTATTAGCAACTGTCTGAACCTGCCCTTTGGAACTCAGGGAAGGTCCTGGAGTCTGAAGCTTTATTCTCAAAAGCAAGAACTGAGGGACACAGAAAGGCTCATGACAGGAGCCCCATAGGACCCCGCTTGGGTTCATTTGTGTCCATCCTATTCTCAACGGTTTAGTTTTGGGGTCAAGACTTATTAAACTGTCCTTGAATTTTTACTCATAAATCTGATTTACAGTGTGGCATATCTTAAAAACCACTCAGGGAGATTACTTCCTGTAGACATTTGGGTGGGGAAAATAATTAGTAATAATGGAAAATATAGAAAAGGTTTGACTTGATAATAATAAAATTATAAATGATACAGACTCTGAAATCTGATTCTCTTTTTATCTCGATATCAGTTATTGTTACAGAGGAGCTTACTTATTCCCATTATAGTGTGTATTCATGCTCCTATCTTTTACCACTTTAATTTTACAAGTCAATGGGCTAACAATTGCCTTATCTGCTTTAGTACAGATTGCCTGATACCCTTGGTGTTACTCATGGACAGCAGCCAGGCTGATGACAAGTCTTTCTTTTGTTTCAGTTGCTGCTATTGACACAAAGAATGCTTGTCTGGGCTGCTAGAATGGCCTCTCTCCTCACAAAAACTAAAGTCTTCAATGATGACCTTCTTAGGTAACTAGAGGCAGAAGATACTACAGACAACCTGTCAGTTTTTTAGTTAGTAGCCAGTTAGTCACCAGCATAGAAACTCCCCTGTTTTTCTGTAGTGTAACAAAGCTATCATTTTAAAGTAACCGATTGCCTCTTTATAACTCAAAATGTTACCTGACCTGTATTTTCAGCATAAAAATTTTACTGTTGGTATAATAACAGCTCCAATCCTTAACAGAAAGGTATAGAAACACTTAATGGCATTTGGGCATTAATCTGTGTTAAACTGTGAAGAAATTCTTTTGGAATTGAAAATTACAGCCATATTAATGTCTTTCTCTTGTTCTGTGAACAATAAATGCCAAGAGGCTTTTTCTCCCTTAATGATTAACTGCTTTTTGGAAAGTGCTGCCATTTACCACATGCAAATTTCTTGCTTTATAGATCAGATGTGACTAAGAACACTAGGTGGTTACCTCCTATGAATAGATTTAGAAAGTACTAATTATAAGACTAACATACCACAATCATGTTTAATTTGTGTAACTCCCTTAATGCAGGATGAGTGAAACCTATGCAGCAAACTGAAATGGCAACAAAAGGATTGTTACCTTTTGTCTGCTTACTTTTCTTATATGATAGGATTGAAGTCAAGGAACAAGAATTCTTTGACTATATAATCTTTTTAAAAAGTTGTCATTTAATAGTCATAAAAATAGAATTTAGACTTTTTTGTGTATCTTAAAGTAGTTTTTTTAATTTAATATTTTCAAAAGTACCATGCTAGTTACCATTGATGATTATGATGGTTATCTCTATCACAGCTTAAATATAATTTTATTTCATATCCCTTTTCAAGGGCATAATACTAAATAGATAAGCACTAATGTTATAAAAAATATGTGATAGACATTAAATATTTCTGAATAGAACATAAAATGGAAATGTTATGGATTTTTTTTATAATTTAAGTAAGTATATAATTATATCAGCTAGAAGAAAGTAATTAGAGAATGAGGAATAAATGTTCTGAATTGTAGTTCCATCACTATAATTTTTTTATGTCCTGATAAGAAAACAGACAAAATAACAACCAAAAATATCTTGTTGGGTATTACACCTTCAAACAAACTGGCTAAAACCTAGTAGATCATAGAATGTAAAGGATATGCTTTACTTAAAAGAAATAAAGGTATAGATTTTCATATTATAGTAAAATTCAAATGAGCACATAGAACTGTGAATGCATTATTTCAATAGAACTAAAGTGCCGAGCATGGACATATGCTAGACAGGCTTTTAAAAGCAATAAAAACAAGTCAAGCAGTTGGCCAAAGCAAACATATTATGAGAAGATTCCCAAAGTAACTTTAAAAAGTTAACATTTAGAGTGCATGATAAAGATGACATTTAATGATTTCCAAAGAAGAAATTGCTAAAAGTAATCATATTAAGCCAAATCACATAATATTGTGTGCAAAGTGAATACACAAATAGGTGCACTCATGTTATTTATGGTATATATCCTACAGAGTTTCTTATCTTTTGAGATTGAACTCAGAATTATTTTTGAGATAAGCAATTATATGATGGTTGCCTAATCAACATACTGTTGGGAGAAATATTTCAAAGACATAGTCATTTATTCAGTAAACATTAAATCAGGGATTCATGTATGTTAGGCACTATGCTGGGGACCAGATTCCAGAAAGAATTAAAATGTAATCTTGATAGATAAAATACGTTAGTTATCAAACATGTGCTAGTCATTCAGCTAAGACCTTCATACATTCATTTCATTAAATTCATTAGATCTTCACAACAATTCTGATGTAGTTGGTATAATTCCAGTCACATTCCAAATAAGAAATTTAATACTTGGAGAACTTAAGAAATTTTATCAAGATGAGCATGAAGAAAAGTTCCTGTAGGATCCAGAAACACAGGTTGTAATTTCAAAGCAGAAAAGATTAGGAAATGGGGTGGGGTGGGGGCTAGGTAAATCTATTGAGAAGGCAGGTATAAGTTTAAAAGCATAAATCAATAACTGTATTAAATTCTATGAAAATTAAATCTTTGAAAAGATCATATAATCACTAGCAACTAGTAAAACATGAGTTTGAATGTTGCAAGCATTTTTTTCATCTCACTAGAGGAACTAGTACCCTTAAACAATATGCCATTCAGCAAGCTTGCCCTTTAGTGCTATACAAAAGGTCCATCCAGTTTCTAGAAAATAATAATGCCAGGAGCCTACAGTCTCTCTACTGTTGCATGTGAAGTTCAAAGAGCTTTCCATCTGCTTTAAAGATGGAGGGAGCAGAAGGACAAAGCATTACAGACATTAGGTCACATAAAAGTAGGATGGACACACAGATTTGCCCCTGAATTCTAACAGCATGTTTGCCTTACAATCATTTCGCTGTTATATTCAACTCATAGATGCTGTTATACTGACCCACTCCAATATATTCCTTAGACATCTTAAAATTTGATAAATGATGGAAGAAACTATTTACTCTGTATCTTTTTCCCCTGTTATAACTGCCTTTTCTTTCCATCCAACAGTAGATTAATTCATTGCAGTTAAGAGTCCAATATCAGGACATTCATTGCCTCCACACATTTAAAATGCACCCACTTTGATAGGTGAGGAGAAAACTCTTATTGGTAAACTTTTACTCATTAACCTGTGGTTATCGATCAAATTTTGAATAAATTATTTAATTTTTAAACTCTGTTTATCTACATAAAAATGAAATGATAGAAGGTGATCTCAAAGTATTTCTAGAACTGACAGAGCAATAATCCAAATAACTAATTAAATTAGTTAGTAAACATAAAGGACCCAGGATTCATCATTTATTTATCAAAAATGAATTGAGAGAAGTTCCCATTGTGGCTCAGCAGTAATGAAGCCAACTAGTATCCATGAGGATGGAGGTTCAAACCCTGGCCTCGCTCAGTGGGTTAAGGATCTGGAATTGTTGTGGCTGTGGTGTAGGCCAGCAGCTATATCTCTGATTCAACACCTAGCCTGGGAACTTCCGTATCCCACAGGTACAGCCCTAAAAGGCAAAAATAAATAAATAAATAAATAAATAAATAAATAAATAAATAAATAAATAAAAATGAATTGAGGGAATTTCTCTTTACTGTTTGTCAGGGAGTTACATAATACAAATATTGATGGGTATGTCCTGGATGAGTTTATGTCTATATTATATAGGATGGGGGAAAACAAGTAGAGCATCTCTCATTTCTTTCAAGATAAAAGATAAAACAAGAAAAGGTAAAGTCTTTTGTGAAATAATACAAAAATGTGTTTGCTGTTTCTCACACTTGGAGAAAGGATTTCATTCTTCTAAGATATAAATAGCTTTGAAGGATGCTCAAACCATAAAAAGCTAGAAATTCTGCTGGCTGTTATAGTGATTTTATTTCAGTGTTTTACTGGTCATAATTCTGGAATCATTGTTAGTGAACAATCTGAAACTTTGAATAGATAGAATTGTACCCAGAATTTGGACTCAAACAACAAAAGTTGCAATTGCATCTTTTTCTGTGTAGGTTCTGTCATAGTCTTTCTCATAGAAATTTAGACCCTCCACTTTTGCAAACATGCCAGTATTTAGTTGTGCTTTCTTTTAATCATCTCTTTTTTCTTACTTCTATTATTCATATTCTGAAACATAACCATTTGTTTAAGGGCTTTCAAATCTTTCCACTGTTCCTCCTGTCCCTCATACTTTGATTCCATTTTTTCTCCATTTACTTTTTTCCTCCTCTCCTCTGCTTCTTCCTCCTGCTTTATTTCCACCAATAGAACTAGTTCATGTATCCATAAATAACTCATATTTACAAGTACAGCTAAGTAAACTTTTTTAATAGACCTCAGTTAGGTACTCAGTTGTGTGTGCCTAATGAAACATCAGTCTTTAATTTTTTTTTTCTCAAAATGAAGTTGTATCTTGGTTATGATTATTTTTGTTATATAAAAATAGCATATGATTTGCTTTCTATATTTTCTTCTTCTCAGGCATATCAATTTTGTTTATCTTATAAATAAATGGAATATTTCATGTAGTGCACCTACTACTTAAATAGAAACTTTTTATTCCTAATTAAGTGTTTTTTTTTCATTTTTTAAAATCTGGGCATAATTTACACACAGTAAAATTTACCTCTTTCAGTGTATAATTCTGTGAGGATTGACAAACATATAATGTTTGTAATTGTTACTGTATTAAAGACATATAAGAGTTCCATCAACTCTAAATTTCTGTGCACAGCTGTACACTCAATTATTCCTCCTATTTCCAGCTTTGGAAATTGCTGATAGCTATAGTTTTGACTTTGTAGAATGTCATACAAATGGAATCATGCAGTTTCAAACTTTTAGAATAAGGCTTACCACATAACTTAGCATAAGCTATTTAAATTTTGTTTGTTATTGCACAGATTAATAGACTGCTTCTTTTTTATTGCTGAGTAGAAGTCTTTGTATGAATGTACAGTTTGTTTATCCCTAGCTAATTGAGGGTATAGGGGCCAAAAATATTTCCTCTACCCTCCTAAGTAGTTTTGGCTAGTCCATTAATTAAATTGCCATAAGAGAGTTTAACAGGTGAAAAATGAAAATTTAATTACAAATACACCGGAGCCCCACAAGAATATGAGACCTAAGAGCAAGTTTGGCATTTGAGACTAATATGTAATAAATGGTTTAAAGGCCTGAATCTTCAAGAGGCATGTCGGTGGGGTGGAGGGAGGAGGTAATTTTCAGGACAAAAGTAGAAGAGATGTTTAGTAATTAAATATTTGCTCTGAAATATAGATAGGTCATTCATATAGAAGTTATCTCTGGTAATAGCCTCTCTCTGAGCCCCTGTCTGAATTCTTTTATGTAGCTAAGGTAAAGGTAAATTTTTGTTTGTTTGTTTTGAGTCTGCCGGAACTTGAGTGCCTTCGATTCAAATAATCCACATGACAAAGTGACATATTTGGGGTCACTCATTCTGTCCCCTTCAAGGGACATTGAGTTATTTGCAGTTCGGGATAAATATTAATAATGCCTCTGTTGCCATTCTCATGTCCTTTTTTTGATAAACAAATTTTTATTTTGTTTGGGTAAATTTATATAAATGGTATTGTTACTTCACATGGCAACTGTTTGATTAACTCTACAAGAAACTTTCAACCTGTTTTCCCAAGCGGCTGTACCAGGTAAATAAATGGACTTATTCATTGAAATAGCTCTAAATTCCAAAGAAGTATTAGATATTCTCATTCATTTGACAGGTAGCTATCTTTTTTTTTTGGAAACAAATAATAAGCTCTATTTTCTTCATGTTGTATAGATTTGTGAAAAATAAATGCTAAAATAGATTATTTTATTTGGAATTTCAAAATTTCCTTAAAAATTAGTTTTACTGTAAATGGGTTATGCTGAAATTTCTCTTCTCTGTGAATATTCTAAATTAACATACTGTTTATTTTTACCATTAAATATATACATATATATATATATATACATATATAAAAAGATGGAATGAAAGATTAGATAGCAATATATAAGTAATTGGTTTTCATTTTTAAATTTATGCTTCTGAGGTTTCAGAATACTTATAAGACATATTCAACACTACCATATTATACCTTGTAAGTGTTGTTGATAATATTAGATTTCTTAAAAGCACTTCCAAGAAGACATTAACAGAATTCTTGTACATTGCTATTTCCATGAGATAATAGTGCACACTTGTCATATATGTCTTAAAATAGTTATAACACTATTTAATTGGATTGACTGTTAAATCTAACTCATTTAATATTTGGACAGAGATAAAAGAGATTGTCTATTAAACTACAAAATGACAAAACAAGTAAAAACCTCACCATAGCAGCAACTGTCTTAGGACAATTACATCGTGGTATATTTGGTTGAATCTTCCTTCTTTGGGGTGCCAAAAAAACAGTTTTAAGAAGAACATGGATTGAGGTTTAAATGACAGTAAAGTTGGATTCAGTATAAGGTATGATGTGAGCCAGAGATGAGCTATGTAGAAAAAAAAAGAGAAATGGGAGAGTTATAAAGTGATCATGGCATTTTAGTCATAGATTTTTTTTTTTTATGTTGATAACTGATACACAGTAAAAAAGGAACATTTATGATATGCCAAAATTTTTTGAGAAGGGGAATTTTTTTTAAATCACAATCTGTCAAAAATTTAAATATTTTAGGGTACAGACTTTAAACTGGACAGGTAATGAGAAAAGGGCAATGACACTGTATCACTATGCCAGGCATGTAAGCTTGCAAACGAATTACACTGAGTACCAATCAGATGTATTTAGGACCATTTGTCCTTAGATTCCCTCACACCCCAAGTGCAGACCTACACATAAACACAGCAGCTGTCAATATCTATTATCTGTGTTTATGGAGAAAAGCAATATCTGATCCCACACAACAACGGGAAGAATTTGCTTATATTCTATACTGCATCTATATTATGTTAACCTTAGTTGCTCATAATCCTACAAGAGAATATCAAGATGAAATTTACTCTATCTTATCTCTCTTTCCTAGATAAATGAATAAAGTATAAGGTTCTTTCTCTTTCCTGAACATTTAAACATTCTCTACTGTAGTTATCTTCACAATTCTCTACCATTCATGATACTGACATTTTCTCCCTTCTTTCCTCAAATCTACCACTCTGCTGTTCAAAACCCTTGACCCTTTAAGTAACCACACCTCTTACTTACATCCATGATGTCTCTCAGGGAGTTCTTCCATCTCTTGGCCCTAAATAAAATTATATGTACCTGAAAGATCATTTCTCACATATTTCTATAAGAATTAGGATAGTTATTTTATCTTCATTATTCAGAGCTGAGATCTGACTTAATTTTTCCCTGATATGATAAAATTTTCGGAAAAATTATTTTACCTCATAATTTTTATCACCTCTCAATTTCTCTCTTCGTTGTGGAGGGTTTCAACCTCAATATGAACCACTCAGCCATGCACTCTGGGTAGTTCCCCAGTCTCCTCATCTCCAGTGATAATCTCCGTTACACTTTAGCCACCTGTTTCCTCCAACAGAGCTTCACTGAGTCCATGAACTCAAGTATTCCACTCTTATCACAGCATTCCCCTTTCCTGAATGTTTTCCCAGCCATTCTAATTACAGCTGTTTCATAACATGACTAAAACATCAGTTCATCTTGTCTTAACACCCACATTCTACCCCTAACATACATTGTCAACTCCAGTGCTCGTAGTTCAGGGTTGCTTCACTACCACTGTCTTATTTTAACATATGCCCAAACCCCCAATATGAATAAACCCAAGTACTTGCCGTCTTGCTTTCTTTTTCTCATACCACCAAAATGAATGATATTTCTAAGAAAAAAATAAATTATCCCATAGGACAAACTGCTAGCACCACCTATTCATTCTTCATCTTATGCATCTCTGTATTAAACCTTCTCATGTTTTTCACACATCTAACCCCTTTCCATTACTCACTAAGAAAAAGATCCTGTAATCAGAAACAAGGGTAGCTGCCAGATGGGGACTCCTTCAGCTTCCTATGAAGAGATCTACCCCCCAACCTCATTTGTTCAGTCATCCATAAACCATTTGCTGCTTGGCACTGGAAACACTTTGGTGAAGGAAACAGACACAATATTTGTTTTTACACACTTTACTTGAGAAAAGGGAAATTAATTGAATGGAGAATAAATCTACACTTTTAATCATACGTACAAAACATAAAAATGCAGGTTCTATTGGAGAGTAACATATAGGATCTTTTAGAGACTGGGCAGTGATCCTGTAATTTTTTAGAGGAGTGACATTTAAATTTAGTCCTCAAGGATGAGTAAAAATAATCATGTGGACAGTGGGAGGAAAAGCATACCAAAAAAATGAAACAACATGTGAGAAGGCCTAAAAAGGAAAAAAGTTTGACACATTGCAGAAACATTTAAAATACCAGTGTGGTTAGAACATAGGAAGTGGGAGAGCTGCATTTGGTGCCTATGGAGAATTGTGCTGAGCAACAATCTGCGTAAAGCACGCAGATTAATAACATCAGTTCTTAACTTAGCCTGTGTTGAATTCTGACAGTAGCATTCACTGGTTGTTTGGGCAGATTGTTTAATCATCTTGTGCATAGTTTCTTCATTTATAAAATAAGAATAGAGGATATGTAATATTAAGCATTAAGTTGTTATGAAATATAAATACTTTAATATATGTGGAGTACTTAGAATATATGCAGGTACTTAGTAACTGCCTTAGCTAAAAGCACAATAAATCTCAGTTTTTGTGTTATTTTTGTTATTGTTTTAGTTCATATTAAGGACTTCAGTTTCGTTTTCAAAACCATGAAAAGTCATCAATGAGTTTAAAGTTGGAAAGTGGCATGATACTATTGACATTTTAAAATATAACTTGGAGTGATTATAAAGATTGGACTGAAGGAAACAATCATGAAATCTGGGAGGATATTAGGGAACTCATGCAGTAATCCACCAGATAAATGATAGTGAGTTTGCCAAGGCTGATAATTTAAGGGTTAGTATAGTGTATATGCATTAGATAAATGCTAATAGTTTAAAGGTTGATGTAGTATATATACCAGTCGGAAAGAAGTGAATTGATTTGAAATATATTTTTGTGAGAACTTGGTGAATTATTGGATACAGCGACTTGAGACGTGATTTATAAAAAAAAAAAATTCTCAGGTATTTGGTTATTGGAGGCATATTTATATTGATGGAAAATAACAAGACAACACTTTAAGTTGCATTTTCTACAGAAGTACCCATTTGAAAATTGAAACAAAGGCTTATTTTCTATTCCTTGTGCTTGTTTCCAGTTGCAAGCTCTACTATATTTGTTTCTAATTACGAGCTGATTTTTTTAGTACTGTACCACTTTTTTAATTGAAAGTTTTATTGAGATAATTGAAGTTTTATGTATATTTGTAAGAAATAATACAGAGAAATTCTATATATCCTTCAGATGGTTTGCCTCAATGGTAACATGTTACAAGGATATAAAACAATATCACAACCAGGATATTGGCATTTATATAAAATACCTATCTTATTTAGATTTCCCTAGTTGTACCTATTTTTGTGTATGTATATTTAGTGTATATACCATGTTTTCACCTGTAGGTTTGTATATCCACCACCGTAGTTAAGGCACTGAACAGCGTAATTGACTTTTTCATCAGCATAATTCCCCAGAGATTCATCCAAGATTTTTAAGTGTATCAGTACTTCCTTTTTGATGTTGCTATTACTCTATCAATTCTAATGATTTTATTTAAGTATTAGAATATATTGTCCTCTCTAGAGATGATTGTTATTCTTTATCTTTTCTTTTTTGTTATAAATATATTCACAATACAAATAAGGAAACTGATACATGTCAAAAAATAGCCATGTGACTAACTTTCCAATTCTATTTTTAAATTATGCTTTAACATGATTGCTTTAACTAGTGATCTTGGTTTCCTATTGCCTGTATCTACCTATCTTACCTGAAAACAAGATGATGAGAAGCCTAGAAAAACATCAACAGTGATGAACACGCAGGAAACTTATAAAATACCTCCATATATGAGAAGGTGTCATTCCAACTGTATCACCAGAAACTTCTCTCACAGTCATATATGCGGTCAGTATATTTGCAAGAGCATTGGGTTAGTTGTGTCCAATTAGGAGACAAAAACTGCACAGTAACATGTATATAAGGAATGATTAACACTAACAAGCTATTTGATTCATGAGGGATTGCCTATTGTATTAGTCATGATTCTCCAGAGAAATAGAATCAATGGGCCATCGAGATAAAGACACTGAAAGATTTATTTTAAGGAACTGGATCATCAGATTGTGAGGACTGACAAATCCTGTATTTGTAGGGCAAGCCAGCAGGCTGAAAATTCAGGTAATAATTTAGGTTGTAGCTTTGAATTCAAAGATAGAAAACTCAGGCAGAATTCCTTCTTTTTCAGGAAACATCAGTCTTCTTGCCTTAAAGTCTTCAGCTGACTGCATACGGCCCATGTACATTATGGAGAGCAATTTTGCTCTATTTTAACACAACTAATTAAATGTTTATTATATCTAAAAATACTTTTACAGCTACATACATAACGGTGTTTGACTAAACAACTGTTGAGCATAGTCTAGACAGGATGACACATAAAATTAACCATTATGATTGGGAAGAGATAAAAAGAACCTAAAGAATATAAGGTGAGCAAATATAAAAAGTAGCCAGTACTCCTTGAGCTAAGACAGAACATCTTAAAAAGAGGGCTTCTTGTCCCCAGGGCTGAGATCCAGACATCAGTGACAAATGAATGGCTATTCCTCACTGGCTGGAAAGGAAGCAGCAGTGTTGCTGCATCAGTGGGACTTTTTTTTAATGCATTTTCTAGGTAGCCAGGAAAGGCATGTCACATCAAAGGAATTCCACTATGAAACTGCTGGAATCCCATTCCAAGTCAAGAGAGATACTGGATGCAGGTGATTGTCATGTTCTACAGAAGTTGAGTACTGTAGAAGGTGCCCATGCAGCAGGAACAGGGCACTGGAGAAACTGTTCTCCCAATGAAGGAACTATGTGCTATAAAGTTGCTTGTGCTGCAGTGTTAGGCACTAGAAAACTGCCCACACCCTTGGCATGGACCCTGATGAAGCCTAATATACTGCAGGTGCCTGCAAGGAAAACACTAGAACCAGAACTGTGACAGGCTTTGCTTCCTATATACGAATATCTTTTACCCTCTGCTGACAAAGCTTTATACTTTGCCAGCTGAGAAATGAAAAACATTTAGAAGTTTGAGATCCCTCTTAGTAATGATAAGTGGATTTGGAATTAAGATGCAATAAATTAAGTACTATCACAAGCATTGTGTGTGGTGACTTGTAGAAACTACTCCACACAGCAAGAGCTGCAATTACAGAAGCAAATTTAATGAAGAGTTGCATGGAATTGCATCAGCAAATGTGTGCCTTCTAGTTCTGTCCTCATGTCCATAGGATATATGGCATAGCTGTCTGTGGGAAAAAAATATCAAAGAACATTACCAATGAATTTAATTTCAAGTAGATCTATACTTGAAAATATTGATTCAGGCAGATACAAAGAGGCAAAATTAAACTGGAAAAGCTAGATGCATTTCAGAAGGAAAGAATTTGTTAGAATTAGAACATTCACAGCAAAGATTTCTCTCGTATCGACTCTTTAATTCTGAGTCAGGACACAGACTTGAACTCTCTTAACACAGGACTAAGGGGAACTGCTTTAAATGTATTGCCACTAAAGAATAATCCCATTATGGGAGATCATTCTCAAAGAAGCAAGCAAATTGAAGTGAGATTGAAGAAAGAGAAATGAGGCTGTCCCATAGGACTCAGTACAGATACAGAGCACCCTTTGAAGTCCTCCTTTTATAAAGTTTCACTTTTCTGAAGGAGCAGTGGGTAGAACTGCAGCATTTTGAGCTGAAGAGACCATAGCAATATAATTCTAGTATTTACCTTTAGAAATCCCAGTCCTGTATCCACATTCTTGCACTGGAAAATCTTTTCAATGGTGTCAGTTTCCTTTTCCTCTGACAACCATCCTGATATATAGATAATGGTTGTATTGAGCTACTACCAAAAATCTCCACATAATTGAATTTTTATGGAATATTTCTAAAATCCACCAATGCACAAGCCATGCATTTTTTTTTTTAATTTCCATTCTAGGAGAATCAGATATATTTAGGATTTACTATGGTAAATCTTGGTGTATGCATAGCTTCTCACATTGGGAACCTCTAGTTCCTGACCCATGAGGACTAATAGCACAATTAGCAGCAACACTTAACTAAGAAACTTCTAGAAAAACAATATAAAATAGTATTTTACTTGCTCCTGTACAATACTGCACTTTCTTTTACTACAAAACTAAACGTCAAAACTAAACGTCAATCCAGGATTTCCTGCCTTGTCGAATTACAAAACTTTATTAAACGGAACATGAATGAAGTCATCTATATTTTAGTTTACATTGGTTTCTGGATGAGAAATGCTAGCATTTCAAATAGTATTTGGCAGACTTTCCTTGAAGTGGATCATAGGTTTTCATTTTTTTCGCCTCTCTTTGGAATATCTTTTTATTCATCAAAACACTCTGCTTGTAGCAGATCTGAAATTATGCTCATTGAAGTTACACTGAGTAGAGTGGGAAATGGGTTGTGAAATCACTCAGCAGCACGTAGTAGAATAGGGTGCAGATGGGGCCTTATAACAATGAAATACAGTTTTTAAAGCCAGATCTCAATGATCTATTTTTCTTTAACCTAGATTTTGGTTAAAATAAGAGTTTACATTCCAGTTATTTCTTTTTTATACTTCTAATATTCTAGAATATGTTTTGATAATGAAATGTTATTACTTTAGTGTAAAAGTGGAAGAACAGATGTACTAAGCTAGGCAATTAGTGACCTCTAATAATTTGTTCAGCTTTTTTTTTTGGCCATGCCCATGATACATGAAAGTTCCTAGACCAGAGATTGAGCCCAGTGAATCACGAGAGAACTCCCATTCTGCATTTTGATACCTGGTTTATGTGACATAATAAAAAGTAAGGAAACAAAAAGATTAACCATTCCACGTTGAAGGCAGGATGTAAGACACCAGAAGAAACATCTTTGAGATTTTGATGGAGGGATCATTTTCTGTTATCAGTATTGTTAGTTTTATACCTTAAACTGCTACTGCTCAAGTACCTGGAAGTTCTTCTATCTAGTCTATGACCTTATAGTCTTAACATTCTCCTGTTCTCTCTAGGTCTAAATATTAATTAATTGTATGTATGGGAATTTTCCAGTAATAAATAGTATGCATAAATAGAGTCTAGATTCATTCAATTCAAAAGAAAAAGAAGACATTACTGAGACTTTGAAGAAAGATTCAATGGCTCTAAAATTGGTTACTGTTTCTCCTCAGTTGTGTAATTTATAATCTAAAATTGTTCTGCCTGTATCCCAGAAATAAACCGATTTCCTTTCTTTCTTCCTTCCTTCCTTTTTGCCTATTTTCAGTTTAATTTTAACCCAGGCCTTTCTTAAAATTGTCTCTAAGCTCTTGACTGATAAAAAGCCATGCCCATTTTTTTCCTTCTTATAAAATTTATCAAAACTCAGATTAAGAGACCTTCAGGTTAGGAGTTTCCATCGTGGTGTGGCGGATATGAATCTGACTAGGAACCATGAGGTTGTGGGTTGGATCCCTGGCCTCACACAGTGGGTTAAGGATCCAGAGTTGCTGTGAGGTCTGGTGTAGTTCACAGACGCGACTTGGATCTGGTATTGCTGTGGCATAGTTACAGCTCCAATTAGATCCCTAGTCTGGGAACCTCCACATGCCATGGGTGCAGCCCTAAAAAGAAAAATATAAATAAATAAAGAGACTTTCAGATTAAAAGTCCTTTTATCCCTATGTCTCATATCATACCTCAGTGCTCTACTGCTCTTTTCTGGAGGAAATGTGGTGCCCACTACTGTCTTCTGAAATGTCCAATTCACATGATTTATATAAGCCACACAAATGTGGCCCATTTCAATGACATAACATAATGTAAAAGATTTAGCTAACACAAAAGATGCATTGTTACAAACCAAGAATTTCTTCAAATTTAGTGCTTTCTAGTTACCGCTTATTGTGCTTAACTCATTTTTCTTCTTTTTTTCTTTTTAGGGTTACGCCTGAGGCATATGGAAGTTCCCAGGCTAGGGGCAAATCGGAGCTGTAGCTGCTGGCCTATGCCACAGCCACAGCAACTCAGGATCCAAGCTGCGTCTGCAACCTACATCACAGCTCATGGCAACGTCTGATCCTCAACCCACTGAGCAAGGCCAGGGATCGAACCCACATCCTCATGAATACTAGTCAGGTTTGTTATCACTGAGCCACAATGAGAACCCCTCAATGATTTTTTTTTTCCAGAAAGTGTTTCTATAAATTATTAATTCTTTGAGATGCTTTTTGGAAAATAAGTTCTTCAGATAAATAATTTTTGGGGAAAAAGTCCTGCCACATCATCCTCTTGAGATTTACAATGCATATTAAAACATCTGATAAATATTGAAGTAAAGAGAGTTTATATCAAATATACTTGACTGTAGAGCCCTTTAATTATTAATACATATAAATAATTTATTAATCACTTCTTGAAATCTATTTACCTTATTTGAATCTTATCCAATTCCTGAAATACAACTAATAGTGCAACAAATTTATGGACGGAGAATGGCATTAATAGATATATCAAAATTATATTCAAGATGAATTTTAGTAAGTGGAAGAGGTAGGATTTGAAGCTTTATATGTATAGTTTTTGCTTCTTACATTGTCTCCAAAGCAACCAAAATCTACAGCTATTATGTAAAACTAAATTATAATATGATTTCTTCTTTTTATATGATTAGATTCTACATAACTGTTAGCCTCAAATACTGATTGGTCTTTTCTTACATAGGGCTGACATGTCACTCACTCCCTTTTCAGAGGGGAAATCTTGATAAATTAGTCAAAGCTCGACACACTCTTTGAGCCAGGTTTAAGAGTGGACAATGACATTGTTCTATTTAGAAAAGAGTATCACTCCACACTTTCTCTCTCATACATTGATTCTGGCTTCTAAGAACAGACCTTGTTCTCCAAGGACAGTCAGTCAGGCATCCTGTCCATGCAGCTAATTAATAAAAAACCTGGGGTCTGCTTCAAAGACTCAGTCACCTCAAATTGAACCAGGCGAGGCTTATGAGAGAAGTTCTGTACTGGGACACGATGGAGTGCTTCTGCAAATGCCAATAAAGCATTTCACTACATTTTGGCTATAGCTTATTGTTCCAGTAGCCACATTCAGGAGGGGCTAGTAGGATTTGAGACCCAAATTTACACATTGATATGATGTTTGTATATAGGATTAATCTGAGCACATCCTCAAACCAGGCAATATGGCCCAGGATATGACAGAACTGAAACTATAATCATTGCAATTAATATTGAATAGTTAATACCCACTTACTGTGTATGAGGCAACATGCTAGATAATGTAAACAAATTATATCCATTTGAATCAGAGGCTCTCAGCTCTATGCCTATCAGGATCACCTGTAGAGCTTTTAGAATATGCTAAGACCCAGCTACAATGTATTTGAAAATGATTGGCTACTGATAAAAAACAAAACACGGAGTTCCCCTGGTGTTGCAGTGGAAACAAATCTGACTGGGAACTATGAGGTTAGGGGTTCGACCACTGGCCTTGCTCGGTGGGTTAAGGATCCGGCAATGTTGTGAGCTGTGGTGGAGGTCGCAGACGCGGCTTGGAGCCCAAGTTGCTGTGGCTGTGGCATAGGCCAGCGGCTACAGCTCCGATTAGACCCCTAGCCTGGGAACTTCCACATGCCACGAGTGCGGCCCTAAAAAGACAAAATACAAAAAAAAAAAAAAAAAAAAAAAAAAAAAAAAAAAAAAAAAAAAAAAAAAAAAACAGAAAACAATACATTTAAGATAAATATCAATTAAAATTCATTTACAAATAGCTCTGGTAATCTTTTAACTTACAAATTATAAACATATCTCTAAAGTAGCATTAACGATGAAAATTAGTTACATTCCCTGAACTATATACACTAAGTCTTTATATAGGCTTAGTTATAGTTACGTATATATTTTTTTCCTTAAAGATAACTAATATTGAGGTAGTTAGTAACTTTGATCACTACTGTCCTGGGTCATATTTGAAATACTGCTGAAGAGTTATATTATATTTTCCCCATTTTAAAGACCTTGAGCTTTAAAGTCCCTCATCAACAACTTTCAAGTATTCAAATTTTGCAATAAACAAAGTTTGGCATGATTTTATTTGTTCTGTTACTTACAAAATGCCAGGAGGGTTTCAAAATCATAATAGTTATTATTGGGGAACATAATAAGCAATAAAATAAGGGTTTATTACTATAGAAAAAAACAAAGAAACAATTCTACCTTCTGTAAACATTAAACAAGTCTTACTATTATTGCAACAACTATAAAAATAAAAAGTCACTGCCTCTGAAAAATAAAATAGTAGACATTATAGTCTTGAGACCCCATAATTAATGTATTTCAGAATACAAACACTCAAATAGCAAGTACTTTACACTTATGTAGATGGCTTTCTTAAAAATGTGAAGGTGGTTTATATTCATTATTTGTGTAATCCCCTCAGAATGCATCTGAATTAACCCTCCTTATTTACAAAAATGATACAGTTAAATATGTGTCAGCTATGTGTTCACATAAGAGACTCATGACACAGAAACAAATAAACTTAATTTTTAAATGCATTTGTCAAAATGAAAAATTGCAAAAAATCAATACAAATGTAAATCTGTGGTAGATGTTCAGAATTTATTTACATTAAACTCACTGTTAACCAATAACAGTAAAATTAAAATATTAATTCTCTTCAAGAACCAAATACATATTCCAGATAATTTTAGCAGACCCACTAAAGAGTATACCTGTTTTGGAAATATACATTTCAATGTGTAATAGTATCATTTCCACTACTTAATTTTATGAAAATATGAACACTTGATTTCAATGTTACATATTCAAAGTAAATTTTTTAACTTATCATGTAAGCAATGCATTGCCCATGCATGTTTATTTTATTGAAAAGTCCATTAAATTGACAATTATATATTTTCTCAGACTTATTTATCAAGCTATAGATTTACACTAAATTTCTAAGGTCTAGTACATTGCTAGCAATTATAGGATTCCAATGATGTGATTTGCACTGACAGTGGACAGCTTAATAATCATAATATTCTGGTACATACAATGTGTACAAATCTCAAATAATGAAACCATTCCTTGTTCCACACTGTCCTATAATCCTCATCTATAAGTCTTATGTTTTCTTATTCTTATATCCCTGGTCTTTACTGCCAAATTCCTCTTCTACTGTCTGACTCATTTCCTATCCCAGTTAATTCCTTCTGTTTTAAATACCGTCTACTGTGTTAGCTATCCTAGCATTAGACCTTCATCTCCCACTAAGATAGATATTGTTACTAATAGCCTAAAGAGGAATGCAAACATTAAACATAAAAATAAATTCTTTATTCAAATTTTGACAGTTGTTTTGAAGGAAAATTAATCTGAGAATGCATAACGATTCTCAGTTTATAGTCCGGGGGGAGCTTCGCTGAGGACATAATATTAAAACAACAGTCCAAAGTATGAATTAGAGTTAGCTAGGTAAAACAAGTTGCGAAAAGGGAGTGTTTTAAGCAGAAAAGAGTAGGTTCAAAGATCTTCATACGAAAATTAGATAAGGAAAGAGAAAAGTGGAAGAGGACATGATACTAGAGAAAGTCTTTGTGGATTGTGATAACAGAGCATCGGTGGTGTATAGAAATGTAGTAATGACAAGCAAATGATAAAAGGATGGATGATGGAAATATTGAATGGCTTGTATATAGCTGATTTAGTGGTTAATTAAATTTCATAATTAAAGAGATGAAATATTCTCATTCATGTGAAAATCTAATCAATAAATGAACTATTTTAGATAGAATATTCATGATGGAATATTCTTGTGAGTTGAACTGAATAGGTCATTCATGAACATAAATATTGATGTGTAAAGGTCTTATAAAATAATAAAGAAATTTTAACAATGCAGTCATACATTTACTTTAAGTATGTAAAACCTTAGGGTGTTTAGAAAAAATATCATGGCAGTAAACTATTTTGTATGACTCTTTATCACATGGGGATAACTATTCATTTAATTTTTATGATTTATTTTTCTTTCAGTTATTTAATCTTTTCTGTTATTCATTTTTCCCTCCTGTACATGCACATTCATATTTCCCCATAGCAAATGGTTTTCCTTGCTCTATCCTGCTTAAATTTCCTATTATTGGTTGTTGTAAAATATACTTACAGATTGGAAAAATAATCACATAAACTTATTTAGAAAGAATTTAAATTTCTTTAAATACCAATGGTAAATGAGAAATATGAGCAGATGTCAATGAAGCTGGTTTAGCAAATAGAGGACAAAGACATATTATTTTAAAAAAATCAAGGGGACCTCTAACGTTATTTGAACAGATATGTTTACATAAATAGATGCCAAATCCCAAAGATAAACATGAGAGAAGTAAAATGTAAGTGTGGAATTTTAACTTGCTATCAATATTGGTGTTACAAAATGGGTGTAAAAGTAAAAATAATTTATTTACCTCCCAACTTATTATTTTATAAATTTGTATTTACAAAAATTAAACGATTTAAATAAAAATCAAATAGTGGAAAAAATACTATTCATTTGTCAATTATTAAATAATTTAAAGGATGAAAGTTCAAATTTGTTTTAGATCTTTTGACTAAGGAAACTGACACTGAAGGTTGGTAACATAGTAATTTGTAAGACTTTAAGTTATCAGGAAAATGTAGAATGGCAAACGCTTTTATGCTTCAGTAAAGTTTGTTATTAAATGATTTTATGAAAATAAAATTTATCTTAAAGCAATATTGCATTTCAACCAAATTGATACAATTTTACAAATATGGTATTCAAATCCAAAGCAGGAATCTGTATGTCCCAAAGTGGTCAAAAATTTTGAAATAAGGTTAGGCATGCTGTTTGAAGGTATAAGTTATGTTAAATTTTGTCAAGGAATAATCTTATTCTATGTGGACTAGGGTAATAATGAGGAAAAAAGAGAAGACTATCTATATTGGTTCTAAAGTTTATTGATGTATAAAGAGGGAGCCTATTCCTATTTCTTTCAGAGTTTTTCTCAAGAACCATGTTTAAAAAGTTCACATTGTAGTTCAACCATTTAAGAAGGACCCAACGTAGTCTCCAGGTCTTGCTCAGTGGGTAAAGGATCTAGTGTTGCCGCAGCATAGGTTACAGCAGTGGCTCAGATCTGGTGTTGCTGTGGCTGTGGTGTAGCCCACAGCTGCAGCTCCAGTTTAACCCCTAGCCTGGGAAAGTGAGGCCATAAAAAGAAAAAGAAATAAAAGGAATCTACAAAAAAAAATATTTAACTTTATTGATTTTTTTCCATAAACTATGAGCCGAATGGTCAAATGAGTTCTAATGTCTATTGATGTGATTAATTATATTAACAGATTTTTTCTATTGAGCCATTTTTACCTTCCACTTTATGCTATATAATTATTTGTTTAATAATTGTCTAGTCAGGATTTTTCTTTATCGCCTATCAGTGAGATGTCTGTTAATTTTTTTAGGGATCTACTATATTCTTGAGATCTGGGTATTGATCTGGCTTGTTCTCATCAATATTGAAATCTCAAAAATTTTAAAAATCACTCCATGATCTGGAAAAGTTTAAGTACCTGGAAGTACTAGTCCTTTGAGGACTCCAATTATGAATGTAATCAGTTTCCTCTGGCTGTGTTAAATGCATGTAAATTGATTTCTAAATTTTTGCTTTTTATTTTTAGTGCCTTATTTTTATTATTTTTATCTTATTTTAGTTTGCAGTCACAGAAGCAAACTTTGAGACAAAATTTTGGGGAGCAAGTGGTTTATTTGAGAGTTGACCTCAAAATATAGTGAGAGAGTGGTGAAGTTAGATAGAAAAGGAGGACGAAAGGAGTGTGCTTTCAACCATTAGCAACTGGGGCTTAATCATTTGGTGAATCCTCTGAGAGATTGTAGAATATAGTTCAGTTCAACTCAGTCTGAATTGAAAAACTAGAGGTATTTTTCCACATTCGCTTACCTTTCATTGGAGGATATCTCCTGAAGTGTGAATACTCTGGTATGCTGACCTCCCATAATCCCGTCAGAACTTGTCTCTGTGGCTAAAGAAAACCTCAGGCAGAGAGAGATGTAAGCGCTTGAGTTAAGGAGCCATCCTGATATATAGGACATACCCACTGACCCATGGCCATGGGCCCATGGGATGAGGGTGTATGCTCTCTGTCTCTTCATTTGTTTGCAGATGTCTCTTCTCTATTTGCTCCCCTGTCTCCTTCCAATTACCTTGCAATGCAATGATTATTTTATATTTTTCTTTCCTGCCATGTATATGCACTTATTGCACTGTCAAATTATTGCTTAAACGAGTTTAGGAGTTTGTTAACTTCAGGGAAGCCCCGACTGATACTAGGTGATATGAAACAATCAGTCACTACTACTTTCTATGTACACAGTTTTCACCTTAATTCCAGGAAACCAAGTTCTTCTCAGTTACTTCCCACCACACTGGAGCTATTTGTATTCCCTTTGCTAGCCCTTTTTCCTCTTGACTTTTAAATACAGTTGAGAACTCAGGGCTTTACTCTCTATTCTAATATAATTACTACTAAAATCACTTAATATATAATTTCTATTGAAATTTTTGACACTTCATCTAATTTTACCCACTCTACTACTTCCAGTTTCCCCTCTCAGAATAAATGACAGCACGCAGTAGTGTCAAGATTTTAAAAATCAAATATTTATCCTTCTTCTGATCTGATCATATGCATTACAGAGCAAGTGCAGATATTACACCTCTGAAAAAATCCACTTTTCCTCCTTCTGCACTACTCTCACCCTAGACCAGTCCCATCATCTCCTTTCTAGACCAACACAATAGTTTCCTAAATAGTTTTCCTTCTTTCATACTGATCCCTCCTGGAGTATATTTCAACACAGCAACTAAGTAATATTTTTAACCTTTTTTTCAAAACCTACCAGATACCTATCACATTCTAGAATAATATGCAAATTTCTTACCATGAACTACAAGTATGCACTACTTTCCTCCTTGTACACTCTGACCTTCTTATGGTTTGTTCCTCAGTATCATTGAAATATATTATATTACTTTGCACATCTCCTTGAAAATAGTTTACAACACATCCGTGTGAAATGTCAACAGAACTAATGTGTATCATTCTGAAACTTAAGAGCAAAAAAGTGCTTCATGGTCTGTCTGTCCTTTTTTCCTGCCATGTTAACCACTGATGTTTTACATAAAGACCGCTAACCTAGCCTAGGTTCTAGAATTAAACGAGTATTAAATCTTAACACATGATGCCAGTCTATCATATGAATAAGAAATAAACCCCTATTTATGTAAGCCACAGCACAAATGTGTATAGACTGATCGGTAAAAACAAACTCATTTCTGTCCTAAGACACTGTACTGTTACATCTGCTTGGAAACATGTTTTCCTAGCACAAAACCATCCTCTTCTTATGGTTTATTTCCTCACTTAATTTATTTCCATTCAGAGAGGCCTTTTGTACTTCTTTGTGCAAGATGACAAACTTCATTTTATTGTCCTTAATAATTCCATTAACTAAAATCATACATATCCCTCAAGCTAAGCAAAGGCATAAATCTTTTTTTTTTTTTTGTCTTTTTGCCTTTTTTATGTAGAGCCACACCTGCGGCATATGGAGGTTCCCAGGCTAGGGGTCTAACAGGAGCTGTAGCCGCCAGCCTTCGCCACAGCCCCAGCAACGTGGGATCCGAGCCGCGTCTGCAACCTTCACCACAGCTCACGGCAACGCCGGATCCTTAACACACTGAGCAAGGCCAGGGATCGAACCCGCAACCTCATGGTTCTTAGTCAGATTCGTTAACCACTGAGCCATGAAGGGAACTCCAAAGGCATAAATCTTGTTTATCATGTTTAGGGTGGTGTGTGCATTAACCTGTACATTCCTAGCACAGAGCAGGAATATTTATGCAGTGAGTGAGTCTAATAAATATCTGTTAGATGAATTAGTGAATGAATTAAATACTTAATATATAAAAGTCTATAATTCATTCTATGAAAAGTTGATACAGATTGATTGGCAGCAAACTAAGCTACTAAATTTATATCAGGTGTTGCTTAGACAACTAGTTAGAAAACCTCAAAGATGAGAAAACGCTGTTTCCCTCAGACTTCACCACAGCGACATTGTGTTAAAAAACTATGATCAGTTTCTTCAGAGTTCTGAGAATGAAGAAAGTGTAGTTCAACAGTACTCACCCAATTCCTTTCCAAATATGACAGCTAATATTCTGAAACATAAAGAAACACAGAAATATGGCATCTAATAGCTCTTTCAAAGTAAAAAGACTGAATACTGAAGTCAAAGGATTTTACATGTAAATTTAAATGAAAAAACATATGAGCCAAACATATAGGTCTGACAAAATGACCTATAAATGGTGCTTATTCTCTTTAATGAAAAATCAACACTGAATTTTTTGGTACTTGAGATTAGAGGTTGCAACATAAAAACATAAGCATTTAAAAAATATAAAAATTTTTAAAAATGGCAAAATTGAGAAGTGATTAGAAGAAGAGCAAGGAAATGGGAGTTTTATGTGAATTATTTTTTATTTCAAAGTATTAATTGTTTCTAATTTAAACTTTATCATTTAAAAATGATTATCCCACATCACTTTTAAAAGTATTGTTTCTTCAATAATAATTTAGATTGCTATTATTTTTGGAAGGTAACATTGATCCTTTGAGATGAAATTAGAGTTATCTTTACTTGAGCAATTTTTTAAAAGAAAAACATCAGCAGTTTATTTTTTAACTTAAAGTTTTTTAGAGTTTTAAGTAGCATAGTATTATGTTATCATCTTTTTATCAGCACTTCTGTATATTTTCCTTTCTCACTATCCATCTCCTTCAAAATATAAAAATGATATTTTGTTGAATGTACTATAAGGTTCAGAGTGGATTAGAAGTATTTTTTGTTGTTGGTTTTCTACTTAAGTTCCTTACAATGAGAACATTTCCTGTTTAGAACTATAAAAGTGTGATTCTTTTGAAACTGGAATGAAAGAGTGGAAGAGAGTCGTGAGTTAAACTGTCATCTCTCAGATGGGTAGTAGCATCTGTATAAAGCTGTTAAATACTACTTAGAAATATGAAAATTATCACCAGAATATATCTTAAAAGAAGATGCACATTGACAACAGGAGTAGGATAAAGGATTATTGTTTTTATTATATGTAATTACTTATATAATATTTTATTTTTCCATGTACAGTGTATTGATTTCTTTGTAAATACCTCTCTACTGAGAAATCACACATATCAACTGTCTGCCTATCACAGTAAGCATATGTGGAAATAAATTTACTTGGTGAAGCAGTACAAAATGGAGTTAAATGCCAGTGCCCCACCAAATAATTTGTATAAATCTGGGAAAAATGTACATAGTTTTCCAAGTCTAAGCAGATTTTGTATAAAGCATTATTCATATCTATATATTCTCAGTTATCCCATACATGAGATAATTCCAAGTTTGACATTAACAAAATAGCATGATTTTTTTCAATCTTGTTCTGAGAATGTATTCTTGACTCTTACTCTATTATATATATATATATATATATATATGTTTACATACTATATGTGAAGAATGCAAATATTAAAATTTGCATCTATTTTATTAGTAGTATTCATATATGAGTTTACTGAATTTACGTGCCATATATTTAATAACATCCAATCACCATTTGCATTTTGACTGATAGCTGATTCCTTTATACTAGTCTTATGCTAAGTATGGTTGAGATGGTCTTCAAAAAGAAGTTAGACAGAGAGAACAAATCCTTCACTGAAAGTGAGGCAGTCAAACAACAATATTAAGGAGTGGGAAAGGGACAAAAAAACCCATCTCTACCTATGACTGTCCATGAAGATATTCACAAGGGGTGCAGTTGTCCAACAGCAGTTACTATTGAAACGTAATTTTTCCCACTAACCACCACATTCACTTGTAATGGCTACGGATGACTTCAAAGTTCACGGTCTCTCGACTTCAGGGTAACTGAAGCACGCTTTATCTCTTTATTGTTTCGCAAACCTCAGAAAAGGACAACTAGTATGATTTTTCTCCCAGAATAGAACAGTGAAATATGGCTTTTAAAAAAGTATGGTGGAATTCGACCGCTAGCCTGTAAACTTCCATATACCACAGGAGCAGCCCTAAAAAGTGTGGTGATATTAAGAACTTATGTTTACAGTGAAAGATGAGGTCACAAAGAAATTCAGCAGTGGTTCTGACCACCCGTTGCCCTTATCTAGTTTTTGAGGACAAAGTGATCGGTGTTACAATCTTCTGCCTAGTTGTATGGATTCTTTCTGATGAATTTCATAAACTAAGGAAAATCTTTCTTCTTTTTCTTTCTTTCTTCCTCTCTTCCTTTTTTCTTTCTTTTTTGCTCTAAGGCATACACCATAATATAATATCTATTTTTTAATTCATGTTTCACGCTGCCTGCTTTTGCCTTAATCTGAAATCATTCTTGCCACACACACCATTCACATAATTGCTAGAGTTTCCATGTGAAAAAAATATGTCTGCTAAACCTGACCACAGCTGATTGCTCTCCAGGGGAGGGAATCTGACTCAAGCATGAAAATTAGAGTCCTTTTCTGTGATACTCATGAAAGAAATGTCCATCTCTCTCTGAGTAAATTGACTGTAAAATTTCTACATGGGAGTTATTGGCAATCATATCTTCCATATAGTTTGAAGAAAAAATTTAATGAGTGGAAATTGAAGCAGTCTCACAGAGAGAATTGGTAAAGATTGAAAGAAAGACATGGTGATTTTTAACTCCTCATAACCATTGTTCCTATCTTTTAATTTCATTCCAATTCTCTTTATAATACATTTTCTTATTTCTTTAAGCCATTTTAGGTCAGGACTCTGTCATTTGTAACCAAAGGAAACCTTATCAGTACATTAGATATATGCAGAATGAATTCCTCAAGAACAATAAGCTCTTTGAAGATAATAAAGAAATTTCCAGTTAAATGTTTAGAGCCACACGTCGCCACTGTAGTAAAGGAATCCTAGTCACATAAGGAATGCCACAGTTAATAATGGAAACAATAGTAGCTTTTGAAGTACTCTTAGGTCAGTTCCCAGAAAACAGTGCTAAGTTACAGGTTTGTGTGCCATTGTTTATTGGGGATCAGTCTCAGGAACAACACTTACCACTGAGATAGGAAAGCATGTTGGGATGAAGGAGAACTTGAACTACATTGCAGCTGTGATACAGACGTCTTTTGACTCTATGGGGAACTAGCAAGCTGGATAGTCCTCAATGTCTCCAGCTGAACTAAATAATAGTTGGGGCTTACCCTCATGTCAACCAGTTTTTGCATGCAGGCAGTGACTTTTGGTTGCAAGCAATACCTGAAGCAAAATTCAAACATGAGCTAGAAGCAGATAAAATGAGCAAGCTAATGGGGGAAATTAGTACCTAGGTTCTGATGCAGCGAACTTGAGGCAGCATAATATGGCATCCATTGCATTATGTGCAGTGGCATTTCTAGTTCTTACTTAATTTCTATTTAGCAGATGATTTTAAGATAATTGTTAATGTTAATTAGCAATACATTTGTCCTTTATGACTCTTAGCCCAGTATAATAAAATGTGAAGTGAGGAGGAGTGGGAAACAAACAATCAAGCCAATAAAAAGTGAAGTAATTCCTTCTCAAGGGTTCTTTCACTTTTTCACCTGATAATATGGTATGGGATGTATATAGAGAGTGAGAGTCTGTGGACTGGCAAATATTTGGCATATCCAAGGTCTAGTTCATAGATATTGTCTGAACCTAGGATAATTTAATTCCTGAATTGATGTAGAGACTTATAATTTTAAATGAAAGACTCCATGATATATATAGACCTTTGTTGGTGCTTGTTTGACTCTAATGGCATTTACTATAGGATATATGTGAAAAGGAGAGGTAGGGGCCAGAATGTAAGTTAAATGTTGCCCACATGTCTTACAACATCCTCTGTACTCACTTCCTTAACCTGTCCAGCCTTGTGACACTAAAGAGAATGTTTTATTTAATTAAAATGTGATTTTATTTTTCTGAGTTTTTTCAACACCTTGTATTTAGTTATCAGGAAAAATAGGATGGCAGTGATGTTTTCATATTTTACATCAAATACACAAGTTCTATAATGGGAAATTGTTATATTTCTGTTATAAAAATTTATTTCAATATTTGCTGGATATTCTTGCCGAACAGTCTTCACTGATATTCTCACCGAATACTTTAACACTCTGCATTAAAAAAAAAAAACTCCACATCTTTCAAAAATCAAATGATATAGAAATGATCCTTTAGAATTATAAGGTCACTGTGTAAGAAATTTTCTTACCAGTATTTTGGCAATGGTGGAAGCACATGATGAAAATAACATTAGCAAAGCATTAGAATACAGTGAGAAAGTTCCAACCCAAAATTTGTGGACTTTTAAGCTTTTGAAAATTACTTATAAATATCTGAACTAATCTCAATATTTTTGTAAAACTAAAATGAATTGCATTATTTGCAGTTTATGAATTATAAGTTCATTTTCTTTTAAAATCAGAAATCAACTGATTTTAACATTTAATATTACCTACTTATAAAATGTATGGTTAGGCAATGTTATTCTTATTGTTGTCACCATTATTATTAACTAAAAAGCAAATAAGGCTTTTGTTAGTTAAAAATCACTTTGTTTGATAGAAATGGTATTTCAAAACATATGACCTGGGGCAAAATAATAAAGCTACTATGTTTAACAATTTTGAAAATTGTTGGTGTAGGAAAAGGATATTAGAACTGAAAAACTAGAGTTAAATTCTTTTTCTGCTATGAGATAACTATGATTTGGGAGGTCACTTAAAATATCTGATCCTCTGTAAAATTAGGTAATAGGATAGATCAACTTGAACAACTTCTTTAAACTCTCCTTTTCTGCTGTTTTTCAATTTCTTTGGTGTTCTTTGTCCTTCTACACGCCGGTCTCTCCCTCTGGCTCCAGGTAAAGGAGAGGGAGGAGATCATTTTGAACACCTCTGCTCTTTCACACACTTCAGCAGAACAATTTTCACAAGATTCAACAATGTCCATTTCTTCTCCATTCAGATTTGTTTACATATAGCAAATGTTTCCTTAGTACCTTCTAATTATCCTTTATCTCCTGAACTCCAGGAACAAGACAAAATTTGTTCTTAAAGTGGTTGTAGTCAAGTAGGGAAATCAAATGTGTACATAAATTATAGTACCCAGTACTGTATTAATAATTCGCAAGAATGGAAATTTGTGCAATGTTCATAGCACAGGGGGAAGAACTGATAACCTGTGGAGAAGATACTGGGGTGTGGGGTTATTTGAAAAGGAGTATGCTCCAGCTTCCGGAAGCATAATTCTTGCTTAAGGTCCTATCTGCACTTTCATTTAAGGGGATATGAGATCCCCAGGTTGAGTTCCCAGCATAGCACCAACTTCATCTCCAGGTCTTATAGATTACCCGCAATAGAGATTCAAAAGTTTGTTTTTGTCCCATGTGTTTCAAAACTATTTGTGGCAGAATCCAATCACAAATAAGAAAGAAAAATAATGTTTTAAATCATGATCATTTTAAGTACTTTCTTTTAAACTTTTAAAAGCAATTTCAGGTAATTTTTTCTTTATGAAAAAAGTTGAACTATTTTGAGAAAAATATAGAGTATGGTGTTAAGGGTCAGTCCAGTCTGCTTTCATTAAATGTTTTTTTTTTAATCATATAGCAATGATTCTTTGTATTAACCCTTGTCTGTTTTCCCCTCTTACTCCTCAAAACAAAAACTCCAGTGTTCTGTATATTAGCTCTGACAAAGTGTCCTGAAGTTTCTGCAAACATCCATGTTCTGGAATCCAGTCTGTTAAGTTGTTCAGCCCAACTATATAACATTTTGTTGTTCTGGATTCCATCTTAAACTCATTATAAGCTCTTCAAAAAAGTGGTTAGTATAAATACAAAATAGAAAACAGTGGCAACAAGTAACAACATCATTTTATTTTTAAGAAGCACTTAGATGTTAAGCATGTAGATGAAAGCTAAAATTTGATAGGCAAAAATCCTCAAAGAAATTATAGGTTTTGTAAAGATTATCTTTGTGTCAATCCAACAAATTCAGACCTGGTGAATATTTCTTTCTCAGTATTTCAGCTTTTTTATTTCATTTATTTTATTTTATTTTAATTCCAATCTCTCTGCTTGGGGTTTCAGAAGGGAAAAAAATGAAAAAATAAAAATATTATCTGAAGACTACCTTTGTTTTTACATGAAACTCTGATTTTATTTAAAACTTTGACTATTTACCACCCCATCTACAATCTTTGTGAATTATCTTTAGAATCTAGAGGTGTCTTCTCACTTCAGATTCTCCCTGAAGTCATCCAATTCCATGACTTTTTCACCATCTGTAAATGATGAATTTTGAGTTTATCTCTAATATAGAACTGTATTTAAAAAGTCAATGCAATATAGGTAACTACTTCACATCTTTATTTTCATGTCCAAGAGACACACAAAAACTTCATTCATCAAAATATGAACTTCTGATAACTAAACCAAGCTGTTGATAAAGATACATGCACACCTGCATAAACACGCACACACACATTAAACAAACCTTCAGTTTGTACAATGATCATTATGTCAGTAAGTGTAATGGCCATTAAAAAATTGTAATCATAAAATAGGAGTTCCTGCTTCAACTCAGTTGGTTAAGGACATGATGTTTTCTCTGTGAGGTTGTCATTTTGATCCCTGGCCTCAGAGAGTTAAAAATCCAACATTGGTATAGGTTGTAAATGTGGCTTGAATCTAGTGTTACTGTGGCTATGGTATAGGCTGCAGCTGCAGTTCCAATTTGATCGTTGTCCCAGGAATTTCCATATGCAGCCATAAAAATAAAAAAAATAAATGAATAAATACACACGATTTTTGTAGAAAAATTGCAAAATATAGGAAAGTGTACAACCAATAATTTCACCTGTTATTCTATAACTTAATACTTACAGCATTTTCAGGGATTTCTTTTAGTATATTCAAGCAACTCTTTTCTTATCTTTCACTCAATCATGGCATTTTCATATTTTTTGAATTCAACATACTTTCAAGTCTTTTGTGTAATTATAAATATATATTAGTATAATTATACAAAGAATGTATTTGTTTACTTTTTTCTTTTTTGTATTTATTTATTTATTCATTTTGTCTTTTTTAGCACCACACCCACAGCATATGGAGTTTCCCAGACTAGGGATCAAATTGGAGTGGTAGCTGTTGGCCTATGTTAGAGCTCAGAAACGCTAGAGCCAAGCCACGTCTGTGACCTATACCACAGCTCACTACAATGTCTGACCCTTAACCCACTGTGCGAGGCCAGGGATTGAACCTGAATCCTCGTGGTTACTCGTCAGCTTTGTTTCCACTGAGTCACAATGGGAACTCCCTTTTTTGGTGTATTTTTTTTTTACCTCTTTTACTTGTTACACTTTCATTAAAGGTTTGATAACCTTTGTCTAGAATTTCATTTTTAAAAACAAGATAATGGAATAATTGTACTCATTGTAATTCAATGAGTAGGATTCACTTACGGACAGTTGATGAGAAATGAATTACTATTCATAACAGGGATGACTTTAGACTGTAAATTGACTATGGGAAAGTTAGGAAAAGCCCTTTCTTTGAGTAAATGTAGCCCTGGCAACTTGCCTTAGGAAACAGAGTGTTAGTGATGCTTTACCTTCACTTGCTTTCTTATCCAGCATCTTCTGCAGGGCACAGACTGCACAATGCATGCTAAGGGCCTAAGTCTATGGGAGCTTTAAATTCTAGATTGACCTGATGCCAATATTCACGTTATCTGCTTCCCTTCTCTAAGAAATTTAGTTAAATATCTTTACTGAAGAATCCTTGGATTTCTTTTCCTATGTTGAGGGCTTGCCTACAAGTTATTCTATACTTAAAAGAAAACGGAAGTGGGAAAGTGAAATAATTCATGAAATGAACACCACTTGGTTATTTCATTTTCAGTCTCATTCCTTATATGGGCCATTTATGATGCCTTTGGCTAGAGACTTCTTGGAGTTCTGCTGGGCAGATTTGAGATATTCTGCCCCTTTAAGAATTTGTTTTCTTCATTCTCGTTTATCTGTCTGTTTTCCTTCCCAATTCTCATCTCCCATAACTGGATGACATAACTTTTACTTATACTATCTCCTTTTTCATAGATATATATTTTTATTCCTCTGTCACTTTAATGAAGTTTTAGGAAAAAGAAAAGATAAAGCAGTTTGTTCAAATCACCTTTTCAACTAGAAACCCACTAGATATCATAAAATTTTTCTTCAAATATGCTGTTCATAAATATCTTCAGTGAAAGATTTCCATTTATTTATTAAAGATGGCATCCATGGTTATCATTTTTTAATTTATTCCATTGACTTAATTTTAAAAGTTTTAAGTAAATCTTTTGTTTGATAACAGAATAAGTTTACTTTCTTGGGCCCCTCTCATGTTTGTTGATTAGAATCATATGAGACTTTTTACAGGTTTTATACCACCCTAATTTTTGCATATTCAGAAGTTATCTGGCAGTTTTCTGCTATCTTCTGCTGTTGTTTCTGTTATTTGTGACTGTATAGCAAACTACCTAGGAACTTAATCACTAAAACAGAAATCATGTGATTATTTCTCATGAGCCTTTGATTTGACAAGTGTTCAACTGAAAGATTCCCCTAGACTTCCTTAATATTTCTCATGCAGCTATGCTTAGAGATCATCAAGGCTAAGACGTCCAAAATGGTTTTACTTACAGATCTGGCATCTTGGTGAAGGTAGCTCAGAGGTGTGTGAAACCCTCTTCAGTTTTCTGTGATCTTTCTTAAAAGCTAGTTTACATTTCCTTACTACATAGTAGCTGGCTTCAAGCATAAGTATTGCAAGAAATCAAACCCTAATGTATAAACACATAATAGGCCTTTGTTTACACACAGATTGCCATTATCTTGTCCCAGAGGTCAAAGCCAATCACATGACTAGGACAGAGTTAATGTGGGTGGGGGCTATACTAGGGCACAACTATCAGGAGGTATGGGTCATCAGGGCTCCTAATGGTAACAGTCTAACCCAGCTATTTACTGTGAACTTAGATGTAGTTATGGTCATCTGGTTATTTGGAGAAAGGTGTATTACTGAACACCTTGAAGTACTGCATGATTTATGTTAAGGAAAAATGCATGGTTTTGATATACAAATTAGGAAACAGAAAAAATTAAGTTCATCTTTCCTACATGCTTCCTGCCTTTACTGCCTTTACTGACTTCCCAAAGTTCAACATGCTCCTAACCTGTGCATCTCTGCCCCTACTGTTGCTGACCTACCAGAAGTTAGATTTCACAGCAGATGTTATAGTATATCTTCCTATAGCCTCTCCCAAACCCTATGCACTGTTTATGTAAGCTGTACTCTCCTACACTCCTTAACTTCTCCATATAAAATACTTTTCTTCTTATTCTTATTATGAGAGCCCATTCATTCTCCAAAGCTCTGTTTATATTATTCTATACTGTATAAGATTTTCTTCAATTGATTGACAGAAACTCACCAGTATCAATTCTCTTCTTTGATCTATTATTACAATATTTTACACGCTGATAACTCTACCACCTGTTATTTTATATATATATATATATATATATATATATATATATATATATATAGTGCTCCTCTTTAAGTGAAAATTGAAATTGAGGTATAATACTGTATCTCATTTTCATTTGCATAAGGTCACTGGCAAAATACCCTACAAATAACAGACTCCAAATTTTATTTATTGAATAATTACAGTAAAAATTATAATTATGTAATTTTGAACAGATACCTGTGTCAAGTACTTTTATAAATATTTTACCTGTCTTTATTCAGTTAATTCTTCCTTTCTCTTTCTCACACATACACACAGACACACATAAAAAGGAAGTTCTTTTTATCCTGATTAAATATGTTCAGTAACTGAGGTTAAGAATATTTCTCAAAGTCTCATTGTAAATCAATAGTTGAATGATAAATTGAAGCCAGTTCATCTTTGACTGGAGCCTATGCTCTCAATCACCTTGCTCAATTGCATCACTGTTGACCTGAGTTTCTCAAGGAAAATGTGTTTGTTAGTAAAATTAAAGGTTTGTAATCTTTTTTTTTCCTATTACTTATGTGTAGAATCCTAGACATTAGAAAGTATAAAAGGCCTTAGTGTTTAGTGCTGTAACCTCATTTTAAAAAGAGGTAACAGCTGAGACCTCTGACTGCCTAACGAGGTTTTGTGTTTTTTTTTTTTTAATCTTACCACACAGATTTAATATCATGAAGACTCAGTAATATAGCAATTATGAATTTGGGTGTAGGAGGGAAAATAATTTGATAGGAGTGAAACTAGTGGCTAGTGGTTTGGAATAAGTTTAAAGAAAAAATGTTCAGAAGATGTTGGGATCAATTCAAAACTTACACTTTATTCTGACATTTGGTAAATGCCATTTTTGAGTATAGCAGTAATTGAATAGTGGTAATGAGAATGTTAAAAACAACAGCAACAACAACAAATATATATATAGTCACATCAGAATTCAACAATATGCATAGTGAACGATTTAGAAATTGAAGATACATCTGAAAAGATCATATTCATTTTTCTGGATAAGCATGTGGGTGTAGAACATGTCCCAAGGTCCTGGAATATCTATATCTATATCTATGTATTTGATGAAATTAGGAGTATGAAAATATGGAAGTGTTGTAAGTAAAAGTATATGAAAAATAAGCACTATGTTAGAAAAATGAAGAATAGATTACCAATAAAAAACAATATCTCAGCCTTTTCTGTAGATTGCTTTTATTGAGTTTTTTAACCAAAATAAACCTTGATATAATTACAAAACTCCTCAGAAACCATTCCATCTAATAAAAGCAAAATTTTATCATTGTTCTAAATGTCTCTTGGGATTTTTCTCCTTTGTTCAGGGAATGTAATTACCCCCAATTTCCATCTTAGACTGACTTCTCAAATAAATCAAAAGAACATTCAAATGTTTTGCCATTGGATAGTTCATGAAAGGACCACACTAATTTCAAAACTCTCTTAATGGAAAAAAAAAGAACATATTTTGTTTTTCGTATACTTAACCTCTCTTTTTTCTTCACAGAGGGTAACACTGAAATAGACTTTGGCTGAAAGACCACCTAAGGGATTCAGAAATGACTCCTGGGAAATTTTAGTTACTATAACTTCATAAAACCTCAACATGAAAACCACAGTTATTTTGTTGTTTTTGTTGCTGAATAGAGTAATTCAAAGTCATTCTTATTCCACAACATATAAAGCAGAAGTAAAGTAAGATTGCCTTTATTTTAGCTGATTATTTTTCTTCCATTTAAGGATTTTTGCCTTGATAACATTGTGTGATAATGTGTTATTCTAAATCACATGGCTTATTAAAAAAACAAAAATTTATGTCTTATGGGAATTAGTCTAAGTATTAATTAGGATCTGTCAGTAAAACAGAGATCACACTAGTTTTTCAAAAAGTAAAGAAAAAGAAGGGGGAGGGATTTAATACAGGGAATTTGTTAAACAGGTTTTGAAAGAGCTGAGAAGACAAACAAGAGACCTAGAAATACTCCAGAGACTTGCAAGCAGGAAGTCACTGATTTCTATGGGGTTGAGAGACATAGATGAAGGGGTTGCTACTAGGGAGGAGAAACTAGGAGCAGTAAGAAGGAGCTAAAATCTTAGCTGGCAGACTACTCCATAGAAGAGCTGAATCCTTGCAAGGAGGGACATTCTGTGGAGGCCAGAGGGAATGAGGAGATGCAGTCATTGCAAGATGTACCATAAGTGGAGAAACTTCTTGTTCTGACCACACCTAGCCCAATGCTAAAGGATCAGAGACCATGCTATATGCAATTCTCTGACTTAAGAATGAAAAGGGGGAGGGTGGTATATGGATTTAAGAGCAAAAAAAAAGCTCAGTTTAGAAATCTTATTTGTTTCAACTGCTTTTAAATATAAATGTAAGGCAGCTCTACAATAATTCAGGGATATTTTGCAAAGTTTTTCTGAAGTAATTTCATCATAAAAGTTCAAGAACAGTATTCTCCAATAGTATTTTCTCTGAATAATAGAAATAATCTGTATCTTCACTGTCCAGTATTGTAGTTATAAGTCATATGTGGCCATTGAGAATTTGAAATATGGCAAATGGGACTGAGGAACCAATTTTTTAATTTCATTATATTTTAGTTAATTTAAAAGCCACAGGTGCATATTGATAACCATATTGTCACAACACAGATCTAGACATACGTGGATAACCAAACTGGTTCAAACCAGTTGATCTACATCTTTGTAATTTACCTGACATGTAATAACTAAAAAGAGATTTATAAGTGTGTCAGATCCCATCAGGAAAATATAAAATGAAGTACATATCATGTAACTAAAGTGAATTCTTAAATTTAATTACTTCAGAACTTCTTTACTCCCACCTTGTTTTCCCAACATCTTGATAAACTGTATTCAGAGTTCTGCATTCAGACTGGTTCATTCTACTCAGAAATTTTTTTTTAAGACTAGAAATTTTTTTTTTTACTAAATTATTCCTTTGCTCCTGAAGTCATCAAAGAAATTTTTTCAAGGACATTGAATCTGTACTCAAAATGATTTTTTGACTGAGAAATGCATAGACAAAAACTCAGTATACAAAAATGTGTATAAGTGTGAGAAAGAAAAAGGAGTGAGAATTAAGAGAAAAGATAAATATCTAAATCATCACAAATTATGGAAACTGTAATTAATATTTTGTATTCAGGTAAATTTAAATGAAAAGTTTTTCTACTGAAAGTTTTTTAATAGAACTTTACTAAAGTTTAATTTTTATAACAAGAACTGCACATGTTTAATGTGTACAATTTAATTAATTTGGGTATATGCAAACCACTGTCAAGGCAATGGCCATATCCAACACCTCTAAGAGTTTCCTTGTATCCCTATGTTGTTTTTCTTGTAGTAAGAATATTTAACAGGAGGTCTACCCTCGATACATTTTGAAATACAAAATACTATGTTGTTAACTACAGATACTATGTTGCACAGCAGATCTCTAGAATTTGTTATTCTAGTATAGCTTAAACTTTATGTTTATTCAATGGCAACTTCCTATTTCCCCACCCTCTAGCTCTTGGCAATCACTATATTTTCTACTTCCTTGAGTTTGACTGTTTTATATACGTTATGTAAGTGAAATAATATAGTATTTGATCTTCTCTGACTGGCTTATTTCACGTAGCATAATGTCTTTGAGGTTCGTCCAAGTTTCTGCAAATGGCAGGGTTTCCTTTGTTTTAAGGATGAATAATATTCCATTGCATGTATATACCATAATTTTTTTTAATCCATTCATCTATTGATGGACATTTAGGTAAGTGTCAACATATGGGCTATTGCTAACAGTGCTGTAGTGAACATCCTTGTGCAAATATCTTTTCAAGATTCTGATTTCAATTATTTTGCTTTTATACCCAGAAGTGGAATTGCTGGATCAATTCTACATTTAATTTTTAGATCATTCTGTATACTGTTTCCCTAGATTGAATATCATTTAACATTTCCACCAGTGTATGTGTTCTAATTTGTCCACAGTTGCATCAATACTTATTTATTTTTGATAGTAGCGAAGTCAGAGGTAATATTTCATTGTAGTTTTAAGTTGCATTTCCCTTATAATTAATAATGTTAAGCATCTTTTAATATGCCTTAATATATTTGTTTCTGTCTTTTGCCCATTTTTTAAAAAACAGGTTATTTGGAGGGTTTGCTATTAAGTTGTAGGAGTTCCTTATGTATTTTGGAAATTAACACCTTATAAGAGCTATGGTTTGCAAACATTTTCTCCTTTTCCACAGGTTGACCTTTCTGTTGATTGTTTCCTTTACTGTGCAGAGCTTTTTAATTTGATGTAGTCCTACTTGTTTATTTTTGCTTTTTTAGCCTTGTTTTTGATGTCATATCCAGTAAATTATTGTCACATCAATGTTGAAAATATTTTCTCTACATTTTTTCTAAGAGGTTTACTCCTTTAAGTCTTAACATTTAAGTATTTAATGCATTTTTGAGTTGATTTTTAGGGAATCAATTTTTTTATATATACAATTATCAAATTTTCCCAACACCATTCGTTGAACAGACTGTCCTTTTTCCATTATAAGTCTATTTACAATTACGATATTTACTCTCAATTTTTAGTTTTAAGGGTGTGTATTTGTATATAATTAAAATCATCTACAAATCCACATTGTTTAATTTATAGTTTTAGACCAAGCATTTTCCCATGTCATTAAATTTTCACAAAGCATAATATTGTTTAAAACATAATATAGATTTTAATTTATCTAATAAGGTTTATATCATTCACCATTTAGGTTGCCTTTTAATTTTTACTGCCTTGGATAATATGATTTGAACATATTTTAAATTATCTTTGTATGATAAGTTCCTGTAAGTACTCTGTCAAATAATATAGCTAGTTGTTTTCAAGGCTGGAGATGGACCGCTAAACTGCTATCTGGAAATACTGATTAATTTCAAGTCTCATTTGGAATATATGATAATATGTAATGAATCACTTTATTATAAATACAGTAATACCCTTAGCAATCCAAATTAAGTTTATATATAAAACATTGCAATACTAGCCACTTATAGAATCAGTACTGACAAACACTAATTTCAACTCTCTTAGGTTCAATAGTTTTCAAGTCTATATATTTTGTAAAAGTACCACCTGGAAAACTTGTATAAAATGAAAGCTTTTGAGTGTACACAAGAAAGACTATCATTCAAAACAGTTGGGGAACCTGAATTTTTTAACTAGCACTCTTGTTGAATGTCATGCAATTACAAGAGAAACTCTTTGAGGAAAGTTGCCTTAAATAGTCACATAAGTTGAAGGAACACCATGTTTTTATCTAAATTTTGTGTAAGAGGATAAAATATTATTTCACTGGAGATGAAGAGATAGGATCCTGAAAATAAAATCAAGATATTGTGATAGTCAGGTTCATGTGTTAACTTGGCTGTGCTGTAGTCCTAGTCCCCACTTATTCAGTCACAGGGTTCTCTGTTGTTGCTGTGAGGAATTTCGTAGATGTGGTGATTAACATTTACAATCAGTGGACTGTAAGCAAAGGATATTATCCTTGATGATCTGGGTGGGGCTGATACAATTTATTGTAAAGGCTTATGTGGAGAACCAAAGTTTATTTAGAGAATGAAAATCCACCTGTGGACTATAGCATCAGTTCCTGCCTAAGAGAGTTAGCATGTTTTCCTGATTGCCTACCTTATGGATTTTGGAACTTGCTGAAGAGCCTCCACAATTACATACACCAATTCTTTGCCATTGAGACATATATATATATATTCTATCTATATTCAATTATATTGTTTTTACATATTACATAGTAATTCTGTGTAAATCAACCCTTGATATTCTATACCATGTTTCACTTTTAGTCTTCTCCAGTATCATTCTTTATGATTCTACTTTTGTCTCCTCTAATTTTGGCTGTAGTCAACCTAAACACAATTTTATATACTCTCTTGATTAAAACCCTTCAGATTATTCCCACTGTATTTAAACTAAAGTGTATACCAATCATATGGCCTACAAGGCCCTCCATTTTCTGGCCTTTGCCCACTCCTGCAGTTATATTACTTGTCCTTCTTGCTCTCATTGTTTCAGCTAGACAATCCTTTCTGTTTTATTCAACAGCTCATGCTATAGCCCTTTAAGTGACTAGTTCCTGATAATGTCTCAATTTTCAACTTATGTATAACTTCATTAAAGAGACTTTCTTGGGAGTTTCTATAGTGGCTTAGCAGTAATGAACCTGACTAGTATCCATGAAGGGACAGGTTCGATCCCTGGCCCTGCTCAGTGGGTTAGGGAACTGGCATTGCTGTGAGCTGTGCTGTAGGTTGCAGATGTGGCTCTGATCCTGCATTTACTGTGACTGTGGTGTAGGTTGGCAGCTATACCTCCAATTTGCCCCCTACTGGGTACTTACATATGCCACATGTGTGGCCCTAAAAAGACCAAAAAAAAAAAAGCTTTCCTGAAAAGTGTGCCTTATATTTATGCTCATAGCATTTTATACTTTCCTTCAAAACCATCCTTCATAACCATCATCACTATTTTAATGGTTTACCTGTTCAAGTAATTATCAGCTTTGTATATTCTTCAATTAGAAAATGCAATGCGGGTAGTGGCTGTATCTATTTTATTTATTCCTTTAGTCTAACCTTCCTTAAAAACAAACCTTAAGTAAAAGGTTTTTGTGCAGATAATTATTAAAGAATGAGTGTTTTTGGAGCAAGTGCAAGAACAGAGTGAGTATATGATGCCTCCAGACACAACATTTCCAATTCAGTGTAGAGATAGGAGGTTATGAGGACTTTTAAGGCTTATTATACATTCAACTCTATGGAAAGCACTGTTAATGCTATAGAAGAGAATCCTGATAGAGAGAATATCATAAAATCTAGAAATATTATATCATTGAAGATGCCATATTTTTATTTAAAAAGCCATGGAAAGGAGTTCCCATTGAGGCTTGAAGGAAACGAACTTGACTAGTATCCACGGGGATGCAGGTTCAATCCCTGGCCTTGTTTGGTAGGTTAAGGATCTGGCATTGCCGTGAACTGCGGTGTAGGTCACAGACACAGATCATATCCCACATTTCTGTGGCTGTAGCATAGGCTGATAGCTATAGCTCCAATTTGACCCCTAGCTGGGGAACTTCCACATGCTGCAAGAGCAACCTTAAAAAGGCAAAAAAAAAAAAAAAAAAAAAAAAAAAAAAAAAAAAAAAAAAAAGACAGTGCCACAAAAGCCATCGAGGTCAAAGCAATAAATTCCTGCTGGAGAAAATAGTGCCCAGATGTTGTTCATGACTTCACAGGATTTACAAGAAAGCCAATTAAGGAAATAATGAAAGAGATTTTGGTTCTGGCAAAGGGGGGGGGAGGGCTAAGAGTACTGAAATATGGATCTTGGAGAAATTCACAAGCTAATAGACACCACACTAGACGAATTATCAGAAGATGATGTGATGGAGACAAGTGTTTCCAAACCAGTCCCAGTGATGAGGAAGAAGATGAGAAAAAACAGCGTCAGAAAACAAAATGACAGTAGAAAATTTGACATAAAGGTTCTTATTATTCAGGACTACTTTTTACATATTTTATGACACAGACCTTTTTATGTTACATGTGCTGAAAGTAAAGGAAATAATGGAACAAGTATTGGTACCATAGAGAATCCATATAGAAAAATAAAAAAGCAAAATATAAAACAGAAGTTATGATGTGTTTCCTTAAAGTTACATGGATAACTTTACATGTCTGCCTCTCCAGCCTCCACTTCTGCCTCCTCCACCTCTTCCACATCTGCCACCCCTGAGATGGAAAAACCAACTTGCCTCTTCCTCCTTTTCCTCAGTCTATTCAATCTGGAGACTATAAAGATGAAAATATTTATGATGACCCACTTCCACTTAATAACAGTAAATAATCATCATGTCATACAGTTAATAGACTTATCTGTCATGTGTGTGAATGTCTTTGCATGAAAATCTAATAACTATATGGCAAATAGTGTATGAGACGTTTTTATGTGATCTTCATTATCATTACCTGAGTATTCATTGTGTAGAACACTGTGTGCAAGACCTATATTAAAGTGCTTAACCTATCCTTCCATAGGCTTAAGGTGAGTGATATTTAGTATAAAATTAATAATGTATTAGTTTTAATATTTTATAATTTTGCTTTCAAATAATTATGTTACGTACAGTATACTTCTTTCTCATAATTGGAGAAACTGCATATCAGTCTATGGTAAGTGTTTTTTAATGTAACAATTTTTATTATATTTTGTTATGACTGTAATATCATATGTCATAGCAGTTTTATAATGACGTGACTTGAACCAAGATGGTGGAGTAGGAAGGCACGGAATTCACCTCTCCCTATGAATACATCAAAAATACATCTACATGAAGAAACAGTTATCACTGTAAACTAAAAGGAGTCTAGCATAAAGTTCCCATACAATAAAGTCTGTAAGAAAAATACACATGGAATTGGGTAGGAAAGGAAGAGAAGCAATCTGATCGATGTCTGTTCCTCTAGGAGGGGACTCAAGAGGAAAAAAAAAATTACTTGTGGAGGGGATGAGTGTTTACAGCCACATATTGGGTGCCTCAGCCTTGAAGTCCAACAAAAAGAAGATTAATCCTCATGGGGGCTTGTTGAAAGGCTAACAGGACTAACAGGAGGGCTGTGAGAAGCCCGGATTCCCCTTAGGAGGAGCTCTTGAACACTTGCTACTCCTGAAGCAGAATGGAAAGAGCAGACTGAAACTGCAAAGCTGGTTTGTTTCCTGCATACACCCTAGTCCTTAACATCAACTGGAGCCAAGCTAATATTTCAGCACAATTTACCTCGAGTCTCAGTGATGAACTAGGAAAATTCAGAGCTGTAAGAAGCTGTGGTGACTCAAACCCTTTGCAATGTCTGAACTGGGAGAGGAACACCTGTTACTAGTGATTGCACAGGCAGCACACATCAGAAGCAGTCTGGGTCTCTAACAGTGGCCAGACCACCAGAGTTCATACCCCTACCCTTGCCTAATACCCACACCAGTTCCTCTTGATCCATCTCTGTTCTCCTCTTGGCTAAGGGTGCCAATGGTGGAAGGAGGAAGTGCCCGCATTGAAATGAACCTGAGCCTGCTTGAACTTGACCCTTAGGGATCTGCTCCAGTAACTTGAGACTTGAATCCAACCCCAGTAAGGTGGTGACAGCCACTGAGCAGAGAGGAAGCCCCACCTTATACCTGGTTCTGGCTTTAGCCCCTCCTTCCTCAGCTCTACCTTCTACCAAAGTGGTAGCTGGTATCACTTTGTCAGCATATCATGAGGAAATATGTGACTTGGGTTCACATCAAATCCAGCTCTGCCAGTAGGCATACACTCACTGTATAGGGATGCTCCCACATAAGGTCACTCCTTCAAGACTGCCATAGGTAACTGTTTTAATTTTCTAGAGACAGAGAAAGAGAAGTAAAATGAATAGACAGGATAATCTGTCTCAAATGAAAGTGTGAGAGAAAACTCCTGAAAAAACAATTAATGAAACAAATAAACAATCTACTAGATGATGAATTAAAAGCATTAGTACGAATACTGACTGAATTAGGGAAAAGGATATATGAACACAGTGAGAACTGTTAAAAGGAAGTATAAAATATGTAAAAAAGAACCTGTTAGAACTGAAAAATACATTAAATGAAATGAAAGACACTAGAAGGAATGAACAGCAGGCTAGGTGATACAAAAGAACACATAAGTAATCTGGAAGATAGAATAATGTAAATCACTCAATCAGAATAGCAATAAGAAAATATTTTTTAAAGAAAATAATTTAATAGATCTTTGGGAAATCTTCAAGTGTATCAACATTTGCATTCATAGGAGCCCCAGAAGGAGAAGAGGGAAAAAGGAGAGTATAAATAATGTATTTAATAAAATTATGGCTGAGAATGTCTGAAGCCTGAAGAAGGAATAATGTATGCAGGTCCCAAACAAGATGAACTCAAACAGACACACATCAAGACATAACATAATTAAAATGTCAAAAGTTAAAGAGAGAATTCTAAAAATAGCAATGGAAAAACAAAGTCACATACATGGGAACCACCATAATGTTATCAGATGACTTTTCTGCAGGAACTTTGAAGGCCAGAAGGGAGTGACATGATATATTTAAGGTACTGAAAGGGAAAAACTAGATACCCTACCCAAAAAAATTTGAAGGAGATGAAGAACTTCTCAGACAAGCAAAAATTGAGTTCATCAATATTGAACCTATCCTAAAATTAATGTGAAAGAGTTTTCTCTAAGTGGAAAAGAAAAGGCTATAAGAAATGAGTATCTATAGAAATGCAAAAATCCCACAGGTAAAGGTGGGATATATAGGGTAAAGCCTGAAAACAGAGCACTTATAAGTTAGTATGATTATTCAAAGATAAAAAATTTAAAACCAAGTATAATTGCAATAATCAGCAAAGGAATAAACACGAATATGTAGAATATGACATCAAAAGCACAAAGTTTGGGAGTTCCCATCATGGTGCAGGGGTTAAGGAATCCAACTAGGAACCATGAGTTTCGGGTTCGATCCCTGGCCTTGCTCAGTGGATTAATGATCTGACATTACCATGAGCTGTGGTGCAGGTCACAGATGCGGCTCAGATCTGGCATTATTGTGGCTGTGGTGTAGACTGGTAGCTGTAGCTCTGATTCAACCCTATCCTGGGAACCTCCATATGCCACGGATGCAGCCCTAAAAAACAACAACAACAACAAAAAAAAAAGAACAAAAAAAAGGAGAAAGAAAAGAAAAGCACAAAGTGTGGATAAAAAGAAAAAGAAGTGATCTTTTAGAATATGTTTGAACTAAAAGGTCTATCTGTGTGAAACAAAGAGATATAGTTACAGGTCAACATATATTAACTCTGTAGTTACAACAAATTGAAAACCCCACAACAGATACACAAAAACAAGAGAGAAAGGAATGCAAGCATAACACTAAAGAAAATCATCAAACTACCAGGGAAATAGCTAGAGGAAGCAAAAAAGAATAAGGATGACCTATAAAACCACTGGAAAGCAAGTAATATAATGGCATTAAGTACATACCTGTCAACAACTATTTTAAATGTCAATGAACTAAATGCTTCAATCAAAAGATATAGAGTGGCTGATTAGATAAAATAACAATACTCATGTGTATGCTACTTATAAGAGACCCAATTCAGAACTAAAGACACACACAGACTGAAAGTGAGAGGATGGAAAGTAATGCTTTCTTACAAATGGAAACAAGAAAATATGGGTCCAATACTCAAATCAGACAAAATACACTTTATTTTTTTCATTATCTTAAAATTTATTTTCAAAACCACTATCAAAAGTTAAAAAGTGAAACAATATTTTTATGTATTTTCCTACACATTTACCATTTATGATACTTTATTCTTTATATACATCTATTTGCTTCTATTACTTTTTTCCTCTTGAAAATCTTTTAAGATTTTTTTCCCATTATACCTGGTTTACAGATTTCTGTCAATTTTCCAACTGTATAGCATTGTGACCCTGTTAAACATACATATATGAATTAGTCACATGTGATTAGACATAGTTCCTGGTGCTATTCAGCCGGATCTCCTTACTTTTCCATCCCAGAGGCAATAGTCTACAATTGTTAACCCCAGACTCCCATAGCATCCCACTCCCTCCCCCACCCTCTTGGCAACCACAAGATGGTTCTCCAAGTCCATGATTGTGTTTTCTGTAGAAAGGTTCATTTGTGCAGTATATTAGATTCCAGATATGTGGTATCATATGGTATTTTTCTTTCTCCTTCTGACTTACTTCACTCAGTATGAGAGTCTCTAATTCCATCCATTTTGCTGCAAATGGTGTTATTTCATTCTTTTTATGGCTGAATAGTATTCCATCATGTACATACACCACAGTTCCTAATCCAATCATTTGTTGATGCACATTTATGTTATTTCCATGTCTTGGCTATTGTGATTAGTGCTGCAATGAACATGCATGTGCAAGTGTCTTTTTCAAGGAAAGTCTTGTCTGGATATATGCCCAAGAGTGGGATTGCTGGGTCATATGGTAGTTCTATGTATAGTTTTCAAAGGTACCTCCATACTGTTTTTCATAGCGGTTGTACCAGCTTATTCCCACCAACAGTGCAGGCAGGTTCTCTTTTCTCCACAGCTCCTCCAGCATTTGTTGTTTGTGAACCTATTAATGATGGTCATTCTGACTGGGGTGAGGTGATATCTTGTGGTAGTTTTGATTTGCATTTCTCTAATCATCGGTTATGTTGAGCATTTTTTCAAGTGCTTGTTGGCCATCTGCATATCTTCTTTGGAGAAATGTCTATTCAGGTCCTTTGTCCATTTTCCAATTGGGTTGTTGGCTTTTAGTTGTTGAGTTGTATAAGTTGTTGTATATGTTAGAGATTAAGCCCTTATCAGTTGCATCATTTGACACTATATTCTTTCATTCTGTAAGTTGTATTTTAGTTTTATTTTTGGTTTCCTTTGCTGTGCAAAAGTTTGTCAGCTTGATTAGGACCCATTGATTTATCTTTGCTTTGATTTCTGTTGCTTTGGGAAACTGACCTGAGAAAACATTTTTAAGGTTGATGTCAGAGAATGTTTTACCAATGTTTTCTTCCAGGAGTTTAATGGTGTCTTATCTTATATTTAAGTCTTTAAGCCATTTTGAGTTTATTTTTGTGCATGGTGTGATAGTGTGTTCTAGTGTCATTGATTTCATGCAGCTGTCCAGGTTTTCCAGCAATACTTACTGAACAGACTGTCTTTTTCCCATTTGATGTTCTTGCCTCCTTTGTCAAAGATCAATTGACCGTAGGCATCTGTGTTTATTTCTGGGGTCTCTATTCTGTTCCATTGGTTCGTATGTCTGTTTTGGTACTAGTACCACACTATCTTGATTACTGTGGCCCTTTAATATTGCTTGAAGTCAGGGAGTGTTATGCCTCCTGCTTGGTTTTTATTCCTCAGAATGCTTTGGCAATTCTGTCTTTTCATATTTTGTATAATTTCTGGTTATTTGTTCTAGTTCTGTGAAGAATGTCATGGGTAATTTGATAAGGATTGTATTGAACTTGTAGATTACTTTGGGTAGTATGGTCATTTTTATAACATTAATTTTTTCTGGCTCATGAGCAAGGAATATCTTTCCATTTCTTTGTATCTTCTTTGACCTCCTTGATTAATATTTTGTTGTTACCTACACCTTTTGTAGCCTTTCACCTCCTTGGTCAGATTTATTCCCAGGTACTTGATTTTTTGGGGTGCTATTTTGGTCTTCTTTTTCTAATACTTCGTTGTTAGTATACAGAAATGCAACTGATTTCTGAAGGTTAACCTTATATCTTGCTACTTTGCTGAATTCATTGATCAGTTCAAGTAATTGTGGGGTTGAGTCCTTGGGTTTTACTCTATATGGTATCATGTCATCTGCATAGAGTGACAGTTTTACCTCTTCTCTTCCTATTTGGATGTCTTTTATTTCTTTTGTTTGTCTGATTGCTATAGCCAGGACTTCCAATACTATGTTGAATAACATTGGTGAAAGTGAGCATCCTTGTCTTGTTCCAGATTTTAGTGGAAAGGTTTTCAGTTTTTCTCCATTGAGTATTATATTTGCTGTGGGTTTGTTGTAAATGGCTTTTATTATGTTAAGGAATGTTCCCTGTATCACCACTTTGGTAAGAGTTTTGATCAAGAATTGATGTTGGACTTTGTCAAATGCTTTTTTGGCGTCTATTGAGATGATCATGTGGTTTTTGACTTTTCTTTTGTTACTGCGGTGTGTGATGTTGATGGATTTCAGTATGTTGAACCATTCTTGTGCACCTGGGATGAATCCAACCTGGTGGTGGTGTATGATTTTTTTGATATGTTGTTGGATTTGGTTGACTAAAATTTTGTTGAGAATTTTTGCATCTATATTCATCAAAGATATTGGCCTATAGTTTTCATTTTTTGTGGTGTCTTTGTCTGGGTTTGGAATTAAGGTGATGTTGGCATCCTAGAATGTTTTGGGGAGTGTACCTTCTTCGATCTTTTAGAAAAGTTTAAGGAGGATGGGTATGAATTCCTCTATGTTTGGTAGAATTCACCTATGAAGTCATCTGGTCTTGGACTTTTATTTGTAGGGAGTGTTTTTATGACATACTCAATTTCATTTCTAGTGATCAGTCTGTTCAGTTCATCTATTTCTTCTTGATTCAGTTTTGGTAGGCTGTAAGTCTCTAAAAAGTTGTCCATTTGTTGGTATAAAATTGTTCATAGTATTCTCTCATGTTTTTTTGTATTTCTGGAATATTCATTGTGACTTCTTTTTCATATCTTATTTTGTTTATTTGGATTTTTTTTCTCCTCTTCTTGATGAGTCTAACCAGAGGTTTGTCAATTTTGTTTACGTTTTCAAAGAACTAGCTCTTTGTTTTATTGCTTTTTTTCTATTGTTTTTTTGAATATCTATTTTATTGATTTCCTCTCTGATCTTTATGATTTCCTTCCTTCTGCTGACTTTAGGGTTTTTTGGTTCTTCTTTTTCTAATTCATTTAGGTGATGGGTTAGGTTGTTGATGTGATTTTTCTTATTTTTTGAAGAAGGCCTGTATTGCTATGAATTTCACTCGGAGCACTGATTTTTTGCGAATCTCATAGATTTGGAGTGGCTGTGTCTTCATTCTCATTTGTCTCAAGGTATTTGTTAGTTTCCTTCTTGATTTCCTCATTGACCCATTCATTTTTTAGTAGCATGTTGTTTAGTCTCCATGTAGTTTGTTTTTTCTCATTTCCTTTCCTGTGGTTGATTTCTAGTTTCATGCCTTTGTGGTCAGAGAAGATACCTGAGAATAATTTCTATACTCTTAAATTTGTTGAGGTTAGCTTTGTGCCCCAGTATGTGATCTATCCTTGAAAATATTCCGTGTGCACTTGAGAAGAATGTATATTCTGGTTTTTTTGGTAGTAATGTCCTGAAATGTCAGTTAGGTCTAACTTTTCTATTGTGTCTTTTAGGATCACTGTTGCCTTATTGATTTTAAGCCTAAAGGATCTGTCCATTGATGTGAGTGGAGTGTTAAACTCTCCTACTATTATTGTATTGCCATCTATTTCTCCTTTTATGTCTGATAGTACTTGTTGGACGTACTTGGGTGCTCCTATATTAGGGGCATATATATTGATGACTATAATATCCTTTTCTTGAATGGATCCTTTAACCATTAAATAGTGTCCTTCCTTGTCTTTCTTTATGGCCTTCATCTTAAAGTCTATTTTGTCTGATATGAGTATTGCCACTCCTGCTTTCCTGACTTGTCCATTGGCATGAAATACCTTTTCCCATCCTCTCACTTTCAATCTCTCTGTGTCCTTTGCCCTAAGGTAAGTGTCTTGTAGGCAGCAGATTGTAGGTTTTTGCTTGTTTATCCAGTCTGCCACTCTGTCTTCTGATAGGAGCAATTAGTCCATTGACATTTAAGGTGATTATTGATAGATATGTATTTATTGCCATTTTAGATTTTGTTTTCCAGTTGATTCTATTTTCTCTCTTTTTTTTTGATTGGATGGTTTCCATTTATTTTATGCTTGAGTGCTTTTATTTTCAGTATTTGTGATGTGATGTTCCATCTTGATTTGTGGTTGCCCTGTTTCATAAGTATATTAACACCTTCTTATATCTGCTTGCTGTAGCCTGATATCCATATAGGCTTAAACACATCATTAAATTTTCTTTTAAAAGTTAAAAAAAGTGTATATTTTCTTATTTTCCCTCCCCATAATGTATGATTTTGTTGTTTTTTCTTTTATTTATTTATTTATTTTTCTTTTTTTAGCATCTTCATATTTAGATCTCTATGCTGACTTGTTCGAATGATTGCTTTCCATTTCTGGTTTTTCCATTCTATTTCTTACTCTTTTTTTTGCCTTTTTTCATTTTGGGGCCATACTCAGGGCATGTGGATGCTCCCAGGCTAGGGGTCTAATAGGAGCTGTAGCTGCCAGCCTATGCCAGAGCCATAGCAATGCCAGATCCGAGCCGCATCTGTGACCTACACCACAGCTCACGGCAACAGCAGATCATTAACCCACTTAACAAGGCCAGGGATCAAACCCACAACTTCATGTTTCCTAGTCAGATTCATTAACTGCTTCACCATGATGGGAACTCCTATTTCTTACTTTTTACCTTTTATTTTATAGGAACTCCTTCAGCATTTTTTTTTCTTTAGAAAGGGTTTAGTATTACTACTCTTTTAGCTTTGGTTTGTTGGAGAAATTCTTTATTTCTCCTTCTATTTTAAAATATGATCTTGCTGGGTAGAGTATTATAGGTTGCAAATATTTTTCCTTTCAGCACTTTAAATATATCTTGCCACTCCCTTCTGGCCTGTAGTGTTTATGTAGAGAAATCAGCTGACAGCCATATGGGGGGGTCCCTTATAATTAACGCTTTGCTTTTCTTTTGCTGCCTTTAGGATCCTCTCTTTATCTTTAATTCTTGCCATTTTTAATATAATATGCCTTGGTGTAGGTCTGTTTGGGTTCAACTTGTTTGGAGTCCTCTGTCCTTCCTGATATTGATGTCCACTTCCTTCAAATTTGTACAGTTTTCAGACATAATTTCTTCAAATATATGTTCTATCCTCTTTTCTTTTTCTTCTCCTTCTGGAATTCCTATTATGCGTAAATTGGGCTGCCTTATATTATCCCATAGATCTCTGATATTGCTTTCATGTTTTTTCATTTGGTTTTCTGTCTGCTGTTCTGATTGTGTGATTTCCATTATTCTATCTTCCACATCACTAATTTGTTCCTCTGCATTATTCAAACTGCTCTTTATTGCCTTTAGCTCAGTTTGCATCTCTGCGAATGAGTTTTCTAGCTTTTCTTGGCTCCTCCTTATATTTTCTAGTTCCTTTCTAAGGGAATCTGCATTTCTGTTTGCATCTTCTCTTAATTCCTGGATATTCAGCCTTAATTCTTCAAGTATTTTCACTACCTCCCTTCTGAACTTCATTTCTGTCAGACTGCAGAGGTCTGTTTCATTGTTGGCTGCTTTAGATGACTTATCCTCTTATTTTAACTGGGAATGGTTTCTGAGCTTCTACATCTTTCTTGTGGTTTTCTTTTTTGTGAGTTTGGGGAAGCCACACTGTAGTCTTGTAAAGCTACTTCTATTCAGGAGCACCCCTTTGTATTTTTTTGGTGGGGTTACTATTAATTTTGGTGTGGGAGCTTGAATATTTGGTGTCTCTTTCTTTGGTGTGAACAGGCTGTTATCTCATGGTACTCTGTGTGTTTTCAGGGATAATGAAGCAATGGGTAGGGCCAGCAGTTGGTGCCTGGTCACTGGGCTCTCAACACCAGCAAGGACCTGCAGGAAGGTGGCACTGGCTATGCCTAGTTGCAGGGCCCTGGGAAGTGGTAATGAGCTCTAGGCAGATCTACCAGGTGTCCAGAACATTTGGCAGTAGCAACAGCAGGAACTGTGATTTCCCAGGGGAGTGAGAGCCACAATGGCTAGTTTTCAATTGCAAAGCCCTCCTCTGAGGTTATTGGAACTGCAGGTGGTACCTGTTCAGGGACTCCTAGTGGTAGTGCTCCATGATCGTCTATAGAGCCAGTGATAACTGTGGTGGTTTGCCCCTCCACCTGTAGTCCATGCACGAAGCAACCTGTCTCACTTACCCCACATAAGAGGTGCTGTACAAGTTGTTCCTAGTTGTAGGGTCCTGGGAAGTGATAGAGATCAGGCATATGGGTACTACCCAGAGCACTTAGCAGTGGCAGCAATAGGGTTGGTGTGTTCCCAGGAGTGCAAGAGCACCCACAAGTGGTGTTCAGTCCCAGTGGCCTCTTCTTTAGTGCCCTTGAGGTGACTGGGACTGCAGGTGGTGCCTATTCATTGACCCCTAGTAGTAAATGTCATTCTCATCTCTGGAGCCAGAGATAACTGTTGTGGTTTGCCTCTAGCTCCTGTAGACCATGCAGGAAGTACCTCATCCTGCTTAGCCCCTACAGGATGTGCTGCAAAGGTACTCTTAGTTACAGTTTCTTGGGAAAGGACAAGCATCTGGGCACTGTCCAGAATATTTGGCAGTGGTGGGTGTGCTCTGAGGGGAGCGAGAGTGACAGCTGGTGGTGTTCCATTGTAATGTCCTTCGATATGGTGTGCTCTGAGGTGGTTGGGGCTGCAAGTGATTTTTGTTCAGATGTCCCCTGTGGCAATGGGCCACACCCTCCTCTGGAGTCAGAGATAACTGTGGTGGTTTGCCCCTGCCCCCTGCAGGCCACCAGGAAGCACCCTGTCCCACTTAGGCCACAAAGGAGATGCTGCACCAGGTGTACCTAGTTGTATGGATTTGGGAGGGGACAGCAAACAAGTGTCTGGGTGCCTCCCTGAGGGTTTGGTAGTGGCAGCTGCAGGGCGGGTGCATTCCCAGGGGAGTGATAGCAACAGTCTCTGGTGCTTGGTAGGCACAGTGTCGCACTTAGCTCTCTGATGGCTGTAGCCCATGCTAGAGGCACCTGGTCACCAGTAGCCTGCAAAAGACGTGTGCAGTCTCTGGTATAGGAGCAAAAGTCTTATAGATGGTTGCTCCGGAGATGCTGGACCACTGTGGACAAGCATGTGGCCTCTGTGTTGTAGGCAGTCTGTGCCCCAGGAAGCCTGGTTTGCCACAGTCTAGCAAGCTGCTTCCCATCACAGGTGGATTGTGCCCAGAGGCGCCTGATCCACAGCAGTCTAGCAAGGGGCTTCTGTTCGTACAACCCAGGCAGAATTGACCAGAAGATGCCAGGACAGCAGAGGTCTAGCAAGCTGCCTCAACTACCCAGCTACAGTGGTTTGCTCTTGGGCTGCCCTTCCCTTTGCAAGGTCCCCTCTGGCTGCTGGAGTTTTGTGCTTAATTGAACCAACTCTTGGCACTCAGGCTGCTGGAGGCCCGTGCCTGATCCACCCCACCACCTGCACTGATCTTCCCTGCCCTCCATGCTGGTTCAAGGTGCTTCCTATGGTGGCCAGCCCCTCTTCCTCTACTCCTCCCCAACAATGGATGCTTGCCTCTTCTGTGGGACCAGACTTCCTCCATTCCCTCTATCCTGGTATTCCACTCCCCAACCCATAGAGTATCACTCTTCCACCCATAGAGCACTGCTCCCTAGCCCCCTAGGCTGTCTCCACACCACCAACCCCAGCCCTCTCCCAGGAACTGACCTCCAGAGCCTAAGTCTCAGCTCCCAGCCCCCACCCGAGCATCTCAGTGTGTGGTATCTGTGCCAGTGTTCAGATGATCTGTGAGGCTCTCACTCCGTTTTGCTGTTCTCAGTCCAGCTGCTGTGCTTTTCTTGGGCTTTGAGGTATCTCCGGCTTGGCTGATATTTCTGTTCATTAGGTGTCTTCCCAGGGTGTGGGTTCCTTTTCTCCTTCACAGCTCCCTCCCTGGATCACTGGTGCCGTCCTGATTCCTCATCTCTCTCTCTCTCTCTCTCTCTCATTTTTTTCTGTTGTTCTACCCAGTTATGTTAAGAGTTTCTTGCAGTTTTTGGAGGTTTAAGTTCTGCCAGCATTCAGTTGATGTTTTGTCCAAGTTGTTTTACATTTAGATGTGTTTTTTTTGATATATTTGTGGGCGAGGATGAGTGTGACCTCTTAGTCCTCTTCCATCTTGCCACAACCAAAATACACTTTAAAGTCAAGGTCAATGACAAAATAAAAAAGACATTGTAGAATGATTAGATGATCAACACAAGAAGAGCATATTGTATTCATTAACATATTTGCACCTAATACAGAAGTATCCAAAAATATAAAGCAAATATTAACAGACATAAAAGGAGAAATTTAAAACAATATAATAATAGTAGGGGACTTTAAAACCCCATGTATATCAATGGATAGAGTATCTGGACAGAAAACCAGTGAGGCAACAATGATCTCACATGGCACAGTATAATTGGACTTAATATATGTCTATAGATCTTTCCATCCAAACACAGCAGAATACATACTCTTTTCACAAGAAGACGTCTCTAGGACATGCTAGATTACAAAACAATCTCCACAAATTTAAGAAAAGATAAATCAAATCAAGCATTTTTTTTCTGACTACAGTGGTATGAAACTAGAAATCAATTGCAGAAAAAACTCTTGGAGACTAAGGAACAAGAAATCAAAGAGGAAATCAGAAAATACTTTAAAATAAATGAAAATAGAAACATGATCAAAGAGGAAATCAGAAAATGCTTTAAAATAAATGAAAATAGAAACACAATATTCCCAGATCTGTAAGATGTAGCAAAAACGGTTCTAAGAGGGAATATTATAATCATATAGGCCTATCTCAAGCAACAAGAAAATATCAAATAAACAACCTAATCTTTCCACATTATGGAATTGAAAAAAAGAAGAACAAACCAAGCACAAAGTCAGCAGAAGGAAGGAAATAATAAGATCAGAGAGGAATAAGTAGAGACCAAAAAGACCATAGAAATGATCAGTGAAACCAAGAGATCTTTGTCTTTGAAAAGATAAACAAAATTGATAAACCTTTAGCGACATTCATAAAAAAAGAGATAGGACTCAAATAAACAAAATAAATGAAAGAGGAGAAATAACCACTGATTCCACAGAGATATAAAAAATAAGAATACTACAAATAGTTGTGACAACAAATATGACAACCTAGAAGAAATGGACAAAACATACAACCTTCTAAGACTGAATCAGGAAGAAATAGACAGTGTAAACAAACCAAGCACTAGTAGTGAAATTGAATTTGTAATTAAAAAAACTCCTATCAAATGTTTTTATAACAATACACTCACTAGTGTATAGACTAGACTACCATAAAGTAATCATTTTTCTTCTGCTTCTTCATTATCAGTGCCTGAATCATTATAACTGTAAATAAGTATGATTTTTTTACATTATCTTTTCATTTTTGATGTCCAGTGTTATTTAAGTGTATAAAATCTAAAATGTTTTCTATCATATAAGACAATATTGATGTAGGTTCAGAAAGACAATTCATCTTGTAAAGAAACAAAATAAAGTATGGATAAATACCATACATTATGATAAATGTAATTCTGTTTTTCTCTAGTTTACTTTATTGTATGAGTATTTAACACACAGAGTATGTGTTAACCATTTATGTTATCAATAAGACTTCTGGTCGAGAGTAGCTATTAAGTTTTGGTGGAATCAAAACTTTAGGAATTTTGACTGTGGAAGGGGTTGGCACACTTAACTCTGTATTGTTTAGGAGTCATCTGTATTGTTAACCATAGGCACTATGCTGTACAATAGATCTTCAGAACTTATTTATCTTATGTAACTGAAACTTTGGACATTTTGAACATCACTCCACATTTCTCCCAACCTCCAGCCCCTTCCACTATGAATTTCATTCTTTTAGATTCATATTTAAAAAAATACTAATGACAATCAGAAATAGTAATTAAACAGAATCAAGAAGCCAGATGGAGATTTTGCATTGTGACTCAATAGAAAGACTCTGACTAGCATCCATAAGGATGCAGGTTTGATCCCTGGCCCCACTCAGTGAGTTGCCGTGAGTTGTGGTGTGGGTTGCAGACATGGCTGGGATCTGGTGTGGATGTGGCTGTGGCATAAGACAACAGCTACAAAAAAAAAAAAAAAAGGAAGAAAGAAAGAAATAAGAAGCCACATGGAAGGGCTTTCATACACTGCAATGATACTAGAATCCAACAGGGAGATGAAAAACTCTTATTTCCTAGCAAGGACTTAGACAGTGAAAAGACGTGGCATCTGTTTCCCACAGACTTCTAAACTTCCTTTTCCACCTTTTAAGAGTTTTCCTTCTTTTACTCCGCAGGGCTTTGTACACAGATTGTCATCGTGTTGATTCCAAGTTGCTATTCTTTGCTGATCCTGAATATCTCTGTATTTGCTGGAGAAATATCTGACAGTCTATTTGTTTTAGATCAACAATGTATAGATAAGATCACTCAGTATTTATCTTTCTGTGTTAGCATAGTGTCCTCTGGGTCCAGCTGTGTTCTTGCAAATAGTAGAATTTCCTTCTTTTGAAGCCTAAATAATATTCCATTGCATGTGTAATGTATATACCACATATTTTTTTTAACCATTCATCCATTAATGGACATTTAGGTTATTTCCATATCTTGGTTATTGTGAATAATACTGCAGTAATAAACACAGGAGTATTCACACCTCTCCAAGACACTGATCTCAAATCCTTGGATAAATAAAAATCATATTATCATCGCAATAAATGGAAAAAGCATTTAACACGACAGCATCTATTCACAATAAAAACTCTCAACAAACTAGATAAACAAAGAATGTACCCCAACTTAATGAAGGCCATGAATAATAAACCCACAGCTGGAGTTCTTGCCGTGGCTCAGTGGTTAACGAATCTGACTAGGAACCATGAGGTTGTGGGTATTATCCCTGGCCTTGCTCAGTGGGTTAAGGATTTGGCATTGCTGTGAGCGGTGGTGTAGGTTGCAGACGCGGCTCAGATCCTGCGTTGCTGTGGTGTGACCAGCAGCTACAGCTCCTGTTAGATCCCTAGCCTGGGAACCTCCATATGCCATGGGTGCGGCCCTAGATAAGGCAAAAGACCAAAAAAAAAATAATTATAATAAGCTCACAGATAACATCATTCTCAATGGTGAAAACTGAAAGATTTTCCTCTAAAATCTGGAACAAGACAAGAATGTTGACTCTATCCACTCTTATTCAGCTTGCCACTAGAAGTCTTAGGCAGAATAATTATGCAAAATCAAAGAAATAAAAGGCATGCAAATAAGAAAGAAAGAAGTTAAATTATCTCTGTTTACAGATGATGTGATATTATATAGAGGAAATCCTAAAGACTTTATGGGAAAAAAAAGGAACTGTTGGAATCAATATATGAACTCAGTAAGTTATAAGATACAAAATCAACATATCAAAACCAGTTGTATTTATATATCAACATGGAAGTGTCAAAAATTTAAATCCAAAATAAAGAACAGAAATAAACCAATACATGTATAATCAACTGTCCTTCAACAAGAACACTAGGAATACAAAATAGGGAAAGAATACTCTCTTCAATAAATGATGTTGTGAAAATTGCATATCCATATGCAAATGAATGAAACTGGATCCACATCTTACACAATAAAAAACAAACAAAAAAAACCCTCAAAATATATTAAAGCCTGAAACCATAACACTATTAGAAGGAAACACAACTAAAAACCCTTTGATATTGGTCTTATGACACCAAAAGCAAAGGAAGCAAAAGTAAAAATAAACAAGAGGGATTACATCAAATTAAAAAGGTAAGCAAAAAGTCAACAGAGTGGAAAGACAATTAGTGGAATGGGAGAAAATATTGGCAAATTATATGACTGATAAGGGGTTAATATCCAAAATACATACCCAATAAAGTCTGATAATTTGATTTGAAAATGGTCAAATTGCCTGAATAGATATTTCTCAAAAAAACATATAATTGGCCAAAAGAAATCTTAATGTTTGCAAAAGTGCTTAAATCACTAATCATCAGGGAACTGCAGATCCAAACTACAATAAGATATCATCTCACAACTGTTAGGATAGCTATTAAAACAACAAGAAATAACAAATGTTGGAAAGATTTAAAGAAAGGGGAACCTTTGTGCAGTGTTGGTGGAATGTAAATTGCCTAGACATTTTAGGGAATAGTATGGAGTTTCCTAATGATTCTTTTAACAGTAAGTACAACAAGCCTTCTGTGTATATAAAAATAAATAAATAAATAAAAATTTCCCTATTTGATTATTCAGTAAACAAGGTCTAAATGAATCTTGAACTTTTAGCATTATCTTGGGCACTGAATGATAAAGAATAATTCCTTCACTGAGAGGCTGCCTGATTTGTTACTTTTCCCTCTCTAATTTCCTCTTGTATATTTTTATGAGAATGCAAAATAATTCATCCACTGTGAAGCAGAATTTCACAATATCTTACAAAATTATATTTGCATTAATGCTTTGACACAGAAATCCCACTTCTAATAGGAATCTATTCAAATTATTTGTCCAAAATCTAAAATGACATAGACACAGATTTATTCATGTAGGTATTATTTAGAGTAACAAAACATTCAGAAAAACATAGGTATCAATCAGTAGGAGATAGAACGGATAAATTATAAGGCATTCTCACAATGCAGCAGTATACATCAGTGAAATATGATGAGTATATGGCCTTATCTCAAAGACATACTTAAGTAAAAGTATCAAGTTATAGAACTTTGTAGGCTGCATACAACATATAGTGTAAGAGGTGGGGGTATATGTATATCTATGTGTGTACATAATACTTGCAAACATAAGTGAGAGAAAGATTAGAAATATTAAAAATTGTTTCCTTTCAGATCAGGGAGGAAACAGAACAAGAATGAAAAGTGTAATGGAAGTGAGATTTATGAGAATGTAATTGGTATATACTGTTTTCTTATTATTTAAAAAATTACTTATTGAAGAATAATGTACATCAACAAAAGTAAATCAAGCTAGAGTATCTTATCCCGCATTGCTGTGGCTGTGGTGTAGGCTGGCAGCTACAGCTCCGATTAGACCTGTAGCCTGGGAACTTCCATATGCCATGGGTGTGGCCCTAGAAAAGGCAAAAAGACAAAAAAAAAAAAGCTTGAGTAGGAGAATAGAATTATCACACAGTGTACAGATACATGTACCTAACTTCCAGTCTAGGAATAGGACAGTAATAGAACGATACAAAAACACTATGATTCTAACATTAATCTTTCACTGGTTTCTATCACCAGTGACTCCAAGACCACCTCTGTCATCTTCCCTCCCCCTCCCTCTGTCTCTCTCTCACACTGTCTCTCTCTCACTCTCTCCTTTTCTCTCTTTGGGTTGAGTTATTTTTTAATTTGGTTCAAGTGAAACCAAACACACATCCTTTTAGATCAAGGTTCATTTCTTTTAACTCAATGGTTGTGTGAGATTCATTCATGTTGTGTGCAACAGAATTTTAATACTTTTTATACTATTTCAAATTACTGTGGGTTATTCTATTGCATGATTATATTACAATTTATCCACCTATTATATTGCTGAAATTCTTTTTGGATGTTGCCAGATTTGGGCTATTATGAGCACTACTGCGATGAACGTTCTTCTACACGTACTTTGGTCCACATATTCATACAATTCTTATAGCTTTTCACTTTGGAGTAAAATGTCTATGTCATAGGGCATGGACACCTTCCTATTGAATAGGTAATGCCAAACAGTTTTGCAATTTGTTTGTTTTAATTTATAACACTAGGAATGTATGAGAGTTTTTACTGTTCTTTATCTTTGCTGACATGTGAGACTGCTATATTTTTTCACTTATCTTCCATCAATTATTGAAATGCAGTATGAACACAGAAAAAAAATTGCATAACTTGATATAATATCACAAACTGAACAAGCTTCTAAACTACCCAAGAGGTCAAGAAGAGTTCTCATGACCTATACTGGGTTAAATAATGTCACCCCCAAATTCATGTCCACCCAGAACCTCAGAATATGATAATATTTGGAAATAAGGTCTTTGCAGATGTAGTTACTTAAAGTGAGGTCATACTGGGTTAGGATGAGCCCTATCCAATGAATGGTGTCATTATAAGTAGTGTAAACAGGAACACACAGGTACACAAGTAGGGTAGAATACCATGTAAAGATGGAGGCAAAAATTGGAGTCATGTGTCGGTAAGTCAAAGTATACCAAAGGTTACCAACAACCACCAGCTGATAGGAGAAAAACATGGAATATATTCTCTCTCAGAACCTCCAGGAAGAACCAACTCTGCCAGGACAAAACCTTGTGAGAATAAATTTCAGTGGTCTTAAACCACCCAGTTTGTGGTGCTTTATGGCAGTTATAAGAAAGTAACACATGACCTCATTCTCCTCTCCAAACCTAACATGATAGAGAATTTATGTAAATAGATCTCATGCCATGTATTACTTATGTGATTTTTGTCACACGTTTTTTGTCAGATTCATTCATAAATTGTGTACAGAATTCATTTGTTATATTATATTGCTATATAGCATTCATTATATGAATATGTCACAGTTTATCATCCCATATTTCATAATCCTACTATTTGTTTTCATTTTGGCTGCAACCATTTTTGATGTGTTTTGGCTCACAAGAGTTTTTATGTATCTTTTGTTCATTGAGTTAGGAATAAACCTGAGAATGTGAAAGTAATGAATATATTGTTTCTAAGCTCCAAATTGACCCTTTATCCTCCACCTTGAGCTTTTGGGTCTAGGATTCAGAAGTTTACTTTTGTTTTTCTCAGCCACTCCTGGTTAATTTCTGCTAATAGTGGGGCACTGGAATGCAGACTTAGGGAAAATGTTCTTTCCATTTCCTTGCTATTTCCTTCAACATAAAGACAACAACTCTTCAACCAGAAAATGTGGTTATCTTGAGGCCAGCAGTTCATTATTTTAATTTTTTGTAGCCTTGGTAAATCCATATTCATTTGGATTGCATTGTAATACAGATACTCTTAAGGAGAACCTACATCTTTAACAGTTTGAATTTTTAATTCAGTGAACCTAGTATATTCCTCATTTATAATGATACAATTGTATATCTTTAGCATATCTGTTAGGAGAGATTAACTTTGATTAACTCTCAGATGTTTTGGTTTTGGTCTGAAAACACCTTTATTTTTATTTATTTTTAAAGTGATTTTTATTTTTTCCATCATAGCTGGTTTACAGTGTTCTGTCAGTTTTCTACTCTATAGGAAGGTGACCCAGTCACACATACATGTATACATTCTTTTTCTCACATTTTCATCGTCCATCATAAGTGACTAGACATAGTTACTAATGCTATACAGCAGGATCTCTTTGCTCACCCATTCCAAAGGGAATAATTTGCATTTCTTAACCCCAAATTCCCAGTCCATCCTGTTCCCTCCTTTTTCCCCTCCCCCTTAGCAACCACAACTCTGTTCTCCATGTCCATGATTTTCTTTTCTGTGGAAAGGTTCATTTGTACCATGTATTAGATTCCAGATATAAGTGATATCATATGGTATTTGTCTTTCTCTTTCTGACTTACTTTGCTTAGTATGAGAGTATGTAGTTCCATCCATGTTGCTGCAAATGGCATTATTTTGTTCTTTCTTATGGCTGAGTAGTATCCCGTTGTGTATATATACCACATCTTCTTAATTTATTCATCTTCAATGGACATTTAGGTTGTTTCCATGTCTTTTCTCTTGTGAATAGTTCTGCAATGAACATGTGGCTGCATGGGTTTTTTTCGAGGAAAGTTTTGTCTAGATATATGCCCAAGGGTGGAATTGCTGGGTCATATGGTAGTTGTATATATATGGTTTTCTAAGGTACCTCCATACCGTTTTCCATAGTGGTTATACAAATTTACATTCCCAACGGAAGTGCAGGAGGGTTCCCTTTTCTCCACACCCTCTCCAGCATTTGCTATTTGTGGACTTATTAATGATGGCCATTCTGACTGGTGTGAGGTGGTACCTCATAGTAGTTTTGATTTGCATTTCTCTAATAATCATTGATGTTGAGCATTTTTTTCCTGTGCTTGTTGGTCACCTGTATATCTTTGGAGAGATATCCAGTCAGGCCTTTTGCCCATTTTTCCATTGGGCTGTTGGCTTTTTCCTGTCGAGTTGTATATTTTTTTGCTGTTGTTTGTATATTTTAGAGATTAAACCCTTGTCAGTTGCACCATTTGAAACTATTTTCTCCCATTCTGCAAGTTGTCCCTTTTTTTATGGTTTCTGTGGCTGTGCAGAAGCTTATGAAAATACTGTTAATTTTATATAATTTTGGAAATTGTTTATGCTAGATATAGAATCTAGGTTGACTGTACTATTATTACTACTTTTTCCTTTGGGCTTTTATTTTTTCTGCTGTTTAGTGACTCTTATTACTGTCCTTAAAAATTAACATTTAATTTTCTCTGGGTGATTTTAATATTCTCCTCTTAGTCTACTTGTTTTTGCCTTGGTTTTTGCAGTTTTACCATATTTTATCTAGGTAAAGATAGATACATTTATCCTGCTTGTGGTCTGTAGTGCCCACTGAATCTATTGCTTGAATTTTCTAATCATAATTTGAATATTTTAAAGTATTTTTCCTTGAAAGAATGCTTCCTAACCATTCTTATTCTCTCTTTCTAGGCCTTTTGTTAAATATATGATAAAACTTTGTACAATATTTCATATGGATTTTCTTGTCTTTTGATTTTTTATCCTGTTTTTTTTCCCTCCACCTGTTTTCAAATCAGTCTTGCAGTTATTTATGTATTTCCAGGTCTATCTAATCTACTGTCTAAACCATCCATGGAATTAATATTTTGGTTGTATTTCCCACTTTGGAATTTTTATTTTTTATAGTCCCCGGTCCCTACCAATTTTTTTTTTTTTTTTTAGGACTTCATCTGTGGCTTATGGAAGTTTCCAGGCTAGGGGTCAAATTGGAGCTATAGCTGCCAGCAAACCCCACAGCCACAGCAACGTGGGATCCGAGCTGTATCTGCGACCTACACCACAACTCACAGCAATGCCAGAACCTTAATCCACTGAGTGAGGTCAGGAATCAAACCCACAACATCATGGTTTGTAGTTAGAGTCATTTCCACTGTGCCACTATGGGAACTGCCCTTTTTTTGTGTGTGTGTGTGCATCTTTCTTTTTTTAATTTACTTTTCAGTGGTACACCTGCGGCATATCAAAGTTTCCAGGCTAGAAGTTAAAGCAGAGCTGCAGCTGCCAGCGTATGCCACCTTTCCAATATTTTTTATGTAAACTTATTCTTTGTAATATATGAATATTATTATTTTAAAGTTTATATCTAATATCTATATTATATGGATTATTTTTAAGACTCTATGTCTTTTGTTCCTCTGGATTTTGTTTACAATGTCTTGTTAATTTCATGGTTATATTTTTTTATTTACTGTTGGCCATTGAATATTAAAATTATAGCCATGTTTTGAGATTCTGGATGAATTTATATTATTGTTCAAAGCATTTCTGGCATCAATGTGGCATATCAATAATCCTAGATAATATTAATCAAATATGAGATTATGATTCTTTGATTCTGGGTTTCAAGTCCCTGAGGACTGTTCTATGTCCTGTTTACCTCAATGTTAGGCTTCAAATATAAGTTTCTGGTTTTTATCATGGAATCTCCTTTAGCAATCCCTGAATTTCAATTACTATCAGCCTACCAAAAGCTCCCATTTTATTCTAGCTGAATTCTCCAACTTGGCACTTCTTCCATTAAGAAAGAGAATACAAAAAATAGGGAGATTTATCTCTCTTCTCTCCTTCATCTTGACCCCCAAATTTTTATGCATTTGTAGTTAACTAGTATTTTCAAATAAGTGTATTAAAATATTTTATGTAGCTTTGTAAGAACTGACATTAAGAGTATTCCTAAAATTCATTTTCTTTGTCATTGTAGAATCTGGACTTGTATTTAATAATTGTAATTTTAAAATTGTCTAAATGTTTAAAGTGATACAAATATTACATTTGAAAGGAAGCATTTCCTTAAACTGAAAGAAGCAATTCCTTAATTAAGTCATTTATTTTAATGACCTGAGAAGTCATTAAAATAAATGTCATAACTTTTATCAAAATGGAGAAATAACTATAAGGAAGAAAATATAGCATTTGACTATGTATTCTATGAAATAATTTTCAAAGAAGTTAAAATCATGGCTCTGATAGATATAAGGTTTATTAAGTTATTAATGAGAGAACTAGAAGATGTCAGTACTGACTCAAAAGAGAATTCAAAGAACCACATTCCTGTATTTAGAAAAAGCACATTTAAGTCAAATCTTAAAAACCGATTTATTTATTTATTGGAAAATAATTCCTTGCATTTTATTGTACACAGGTATTTTGTATTTATATGTATAATAATTATTTGCATTGTTTTAGGTTTTCTATAAGTTAATTTCTATTTCTGCAAACTTTTCTTTTGTGGTGTGATTTTATTTTTTTATTTTTTTTCTTAGGTGATTTTTTTTTTCCATTATACCCAGCTGCACAGCATGGTGACAGGGTTACACATACATATATGGATTCATCACAGGTGGTTAGACATAGTTCCCAGTGCTATACAGTAGGATCTCCTTGCTTTTCCAGCCCAGTGGCAACAGTCTACAACTATTAACCCCAGACCCCCCTACCATCCCATTCCCTCCCCCACCCTTTTGGCAACCACAAGTCTATTCTCCAAGTCCTTGATTTTCTTTTCTGCATAAAGATACATTTGTGCAGTATATTAGATTCCAGTTATTAGTGATAGCATGTGGTATCTGTCTTTTTCCTTCTGACTTATTCACTCAGTATGAGGGTCTCTAATTCCATCCACATTGCTGCAAATGACATTATTTTATTGTTTTTTATGGCTGAGTAGTATTCTGTCATGTACATATACCACATCTTCCTAATCCAATCATCTGTCAATGGACATTTTGGTTGTTTCCATGTCTTGGCTATTGTGAATAGTGCTGCAATGAACATGCGTGTGCAGATGTCATTTTCAAGGAAAGTTTTGTCCGGGTATATGCCCAAGAGTGCGATTGCTGGGTCATATTGTAGTTCTACGTATAGTTTTCTAAGGGACCTCCATAGCGTTTTCCATAGTGGCTGTACCAGCTTACATTCCCACCAACAGCGCAGGAGGGTTCCCTTTTCTCCACACCCTCTCCAGCATTTGTTGTTTGTGGGCTTGTTAATGATGGCCATTCTGACTGGTGTGATGTGGTATCTCGTAGTAGTTTTGATTTGCATTTCTCTAATCATCAGTGATGTTGATCATTTTTTTAATGTGCTTGTTGGCCATCTGCATCTCTTTGGAGAACTGTCTATTTAGGTCCTTTGCTAATTTTTCAATGGGGTTGTTGGTTTTTTTGCTGTTGAGCTGCATAAGTTGTTTATATATTTTAGAGATTAAGCCCTTGTCAGTTGCATCATTTGACACTATTTCCTCCCATTCTGTAAGCTGTCTTTTTGGTTTCTTTGTGGTTTCCTTTGCTGTGCAAAAGTTTGTCAGCTTGATTAGGTCCCATTGATTTATCTTTGCTTTGATTTCTGTTGCTTTGGGAGACTGACCTGAGAAAATATTTGTAAGGCTGATGTCAGAGAATGTTTTACCAATGTTTTCTTCCAGGAGTTTAATGGCATCTTATCTTATATTTAAGTATTTAAGCCATTTTGAGTTTATTTTTGTGCATGGTGTGATAGTGTGTTCTAGTGTCATTGATTTCCATGCAGCTGTCCAGGTTTCCCAGCAATGCTTACTGAACAGACTGTCTTTTTCCCATTTGATGTTCTTGCCTCCTTTGTCAAAAATCAATTGACCGTAGGCATCTGGGTTTATTTCTGGGGTCTCTATTCTGTTCCATTGGTCCGTATGTCTGTTTTGGTACCAGTACCACACTATCTCGATTACTGTGGCCCTGTAATATTGCCTGAAGTATGGGAGATTTATGCCTCCTGCTTTGTTTTTTTTCTTTAGAATTGCTTTGGCTATTCTGAGTCTCTTGTGGTTCCATATAAATTTTTGGATTGTTTGTTCTATTTCTTGAAGAATGTCTTGGGTAATTTGATAGAGATTGCATTGAATCTGTAGATTGCTTTCAGTAGTATAGCCGTTTTTACAATATTAATTTTTCCAGCCCATGAACATGGAATATCTTTCCATTTTTTGTGTCTTCTTTGATCTCCTTGATTAATGCTTTGTAGTTTTCTGCATTTAAGTCTTTCACCTCCTTGGTCAAGTTTATGCCCAGGTATTTGATATTTTGGGTGCTACTTTAAAAGGTAAAGTATTTTAGTGTTCTTTTTCTAATATTTAATTGCTAGTATACAGAAATGCGATTGATTTCTGAAGGTTAACCTTATAGCCTGCCACTTTGCTGAATTTGTCTATGAGTTTAAGTAATTTTGGGATGGAGCCCTTGGGGTTTTCTATATAAAGTATGATGTCATCTGCATAGAGTGACAGTTTTACCTCTTCTCTTCCTATTTGGATGAATTTTATTTCTTCTGTTTGTCTGATTGCTATAGCTTGGACTTCCAATATTATGTTGAATAATGGTGGTGAGAGTGGGCATCCCTGTCTTGTTCCGGATTTTAGTGGGAATGCTTTCAGCTTTTCTCCATTGAGTATTATATTTGCCGTGGGTTTATCATAAATGGATTTTATTATGTTAAAGAATGTTCCCTCTATTCCCACTTTGGTAAGAGTTTTGATCAAGAATTGATGTTGGACTTTGTCAAATGCTTTTTGGGCATCTATTGAGATGATCATGTGACTTATGACACTCCTTCTGTTAATGTGGTTTATGACGTTGATTGATTTGCGTATGTTGACCCATTCTTGTGCACCTGGGATGAATCCCACCTGGTCATGTTGTATGATCTTTTTATGTGTTGTTGGATTCGGTTGGCTAAAACTGTTGAGAAGTTGTGCATCTATATCCATCAAAGATATTGGCCTATAGTTCTCTTTTTTTGTGGTGTCTTTGTCTGGCTTTGGAATTAAGGTGATGTTGGCATCATACAATGTCTTTGGGAGTGTTCCTTCTTCTTCAACCATTTGTAAAAGTTTAAAGAGAATGGATATGAGTTCCTCTTTGTATGTTTGGTAGAATTCACCTGTGAAGCCATCTGATCCTGGACTTTTATTTGTAGGGAGTGTTTTGATGACATACTCAATTTCATTTCTAGTGATTGGTCTGTTCAGTTGATCTGTTTAGTCCTGAGTCAGTTTTGGCAGGGTGTAAGTCTCTAAAAAGTTGTCCATTTCTTGTAGGTTATCAAATTTGTTGGCATACAATTGTTCATAGTATTCTCTCATGGTTTTTTGTATTTCTGTAATCTCCGCTGTGACTTCTTTTTCAGTTCTTATTTTGTATATTTGGGCTTTTTCTCTCCTCTTCTTGGTGAGTCTAGCCAGTGGTTTGTCAATTTTGTTTACTTTTTCAAAGAAACAGCTCTTGGTTTTATTGAATTTTTCTATTGCTTTTTGAATTTCTATTTTATTGATTTCCTCTCTGATCTTAATGACTTCCTTCCTTCTGCTGACTTTAGGGTGTTTTTGTTCTTCTTTTTCTGATTCATTCAGGTGATGGGTTAAGTTGTCAATTTGAGATGTTTCTTCTTTTTTGAGGAAGGCCTGGAATGCTATGAACTTCCCTCTGAGTACAGCTTTTGCAGCATCCCATAGATTTGGAGTGGCTGTGTCTTCATTCTCATTTGTCTCAATATATTTTTTAATTTCCTTCTTGATTTCCTCACTGACCCAATCATTTTTTAGTAGGATGTTGTTTAGTCTCCATGTAGTTTGTTTTTTCTCATCTCCTTTCCTGTGGTTGATTTCTAGTTTCACGCCTTTATGGTCAGAGAAGATACTTAGAATAATTTCTATACTCTTAAATTTGTTGAGGTTAGCTTTGTGGCCCAGTATGTGATCTATCCTTGAGAATGTTCCATGTGCACTTGAGAAGAAGGTATATTCTGATTTTTTTGGATGTAATGTCCTGAAAATGTCAGTTAGGTCTAACTTTTCTATTGTGTCTTTTAGGATCTCTGTTGCCTTATTGATTTTAAGCCTAGAGGATCTGTCCATTGATGTGAGTAGAGTGTTAAAGTCTCCTACTATTATTGTATTGCCATCTATTTCTCCTTTTATGTATGATAGTACTCGTAGGTTTGGGTGCTCCTATATTAGGGGCATATATGTTGATGATTTTAATATCCTTTGCTTGAATGGATTTTTAACAATTAAGTAATGTCCTTTTTTGTCTTTCTTTATGGCCTTCATCTTAAAGTCTATTTTGTCTGATATGAGTATTGCCACTCCTTCTTTCTTTTCTTGTCCATTGGCATGAAATGTCTTTCCCCATCCCCTCACATTCAATCTATCTCTGTCCTTTGCCCTAAGGTAAGTCTCTTATAGGGTTCTGCTTATTTATCCATTCTGCCACTCTGTGTCTTTTGATTGGACATTCAGACCATTGACATTTAAGGTGATTATTGATAGATATGTATTTATTGCCATTTTAGACCTTTCTTTCTGGTTGCTTCTATGTTTCTCTTTTCTGCTATTCTCTTTTTGTTTGGATGGTTTCCATTTACTTTATGCTTGAATGCTTCTCTTTTCAGGATTTGTGGATGTGATGTTCCCTTTTGATTTGTGGTTGCCCTGTGTTTTAAATATTTTAAAATCTTCTTATTTCTGTTTGCTTTGGCCTGATAGCCATATAGGCTTAAACACATTATTAAAATAAAAAATTAAAAAAAATAGAAAGAAAACAATTTTTTAAAGATTTAAAAAAATTTATAATATATTTTTAAAGAGTTAAAAATAGTAAATAATCTATATTTTTTGGTTTTCCCTCCTCATAATATTTGGTTTTGTTGTCTTTTTTATTTTATTTATCACCTTCATGTTTGCATCTGTATGCTGGCTTATTTGTGTTATCCTCCATTCTATTTCTTGCTTTTTACTTTTCTTTTATTTTCTTTTTTTTTATAGGAACCCTTTCAGCATTTCTTTTAGAAAGAGTGTATTTCTACAGACTTTTAAAACAGCCTGTAACTTAGCAGGATCCTATGGGACTTTCCTGAGACAGAACCCCTCCTGCCATGTCCTCCACCTGCCTCATGTTTGTAGAAAAACTGAAGTCTCCTAGTCTTCCCTAGGTCAAAAAAGCCTGGCTCAATAAGTAATGATTGAGAGTATATGAACATACAGTGACAAAGAGCAGTTAGTCTAGAAGAACTACTAACAATTTAAGCAGTAAATCAGCCATACGGTAGTTACAGAATCTTTAGTTCCTTCCTAAAGCACATAGATCACAGTATCTCATACCTGAGTTGTTTTACTAAAGCTCCCAGCAAACAGAATAAGTTACCTACTTGATGCCTAAGAGCACATAGCCCACAGTCCAACTGAAGGCTGAAGATTGGTAATGCTATCTCCTATGTCACCACCCTATTCCCTCACCATTAAACAGTTACAGAATGATGCCTGAGCTGATCTCATACCCTGTGATATTTCTTCTTCACCTTGCCTTTAAAAATACTTCCATGAAACCTGTCATGGAGTTTGAGTTTTTCGAGCATCAGCTGCCCAAGATGCATTGTTTGGCACCTATCATAAACAGTACACTTTCTTCCACTACAAACTGGTGTCAGTAGATTGGTTCTGCTGCTCATTGGTGGGAAGAGACAAGTTTATTTTCTGTGATAAGCCTAATCAAAGGCAAAGGTGGACATTTCCATGGCATCAAATAATCCCCAGAGACACCAGAATTCTGTTGGAAGAACAACCAGATATATATTTTGCTGATTCCAAATTCTTAAGTTTTTTCCCCTACAGTTGAATATTATCTAAGGATCAAAAGAAAAAGAAAAAAAAGAGTTAACTAAAGGAATTTAGATTTTATTCAATAGTGTCTTCTTTTTATAATTCTAGCATCTAATCTTAATGTAGGTATTTTTATAGTTATATTATTAATGATATTGGTATTATTATTTTATATACTGTGGGATGCATCAAATAATAACTGTAATCATGTTCTTAAGAGTTTTATCAACATAAAAGAGACACTGTATAAAATAAAGTAGGTTATGCAAATGATTTATAGTTATATTTGAGTTAGAAGTATTTGATGAGATCACACAGCTTTTCTGGGTATAAAAATAAGTATTTTTCATATATATCTACATAAAGGTACTGGCAACTCTAGCATTTAGGCCATTACCCAAGTCAGTACAGGAAAAAGAAGAAAGACATGGTAGACAAACAATTTTTCCAAGTGGCGTTGAAGATTAAAACACACACACACACACACACACACACACACACACACACCACACACTCCACCTAAATGTGACCATGCTGTTAGATACAATTTAGTCTAGTTAAATACAGGTCAATAATGTAAAAAGAAAAAGTAGAGGAAATATTTCTAGACTAAACAATATAAAAAAACTATGGTACAAAAGCTATAATAATTTTGGAAAAGTGAACATTTTTTGCATACTTTTTCAAAAACTAACAATCTAAAAATTCATGTATTAGTTACTAAAGGAATTTTCACACTGAATAACAGGTTATACTATATAATTATTTCAGGTTTTTTAGATACAGTAAAAACTTTTAGTTATGTAATGAAATGGGTTTTTAAGCATCATAATGTAATATTTATGGATGAAATGTTAAAATATCTTGAATTCACTTTAAAATATTCCAACAAAAAATGGTGCTAGACAAATAGATAAAACAAGTATGGCAAAATGTTGACAGTTGTTGAAGCAGAATGGTAAGTACATGAGTGTTCACTGTTCTTGGTTCCTTTTTGTAAATGTTGAGTGGATATAAATATGCATGTATTAATAAAACATTCCCAACAAAGGGGAAAGAAACGTTGCTTTAAATCATTTTCCCAGTGAACAGTTCTGTTTGGCAGAAAACTACTCATTCTTCCAATAACAAAAAATCAAATATAGTCTACAAAATAAAAGTCAATGTTCTGCTAAATATCAGTACCTGCTTATTCATGGCAGAATTATATTTTTACAGATCAACAAATCAGTGGCACATGATACATCTGCCAGGACATAGAAACAGTTTCATAAATGAGAACTTCTTCTGAAAAATTATTCATCATTATGGGTATTTGACTCAAATATCAGTGCATAGTATGTGGGTTGATATAAAACAAAATGGGATTTTATTCCACCAGGGATTCACTAAACAAATTACATGGAGGCAGTTCATTATGCATTTCTTAAGTGAAATGAGAGAAGGATCAAACAGCTTCCATAGTAAAAAGAGTCATATCTTGCTAATCGCCATAACCTCAAAATTTGGAGTAGCTCTCATTATTAGATATAATAATTTACAAAATATTAAAAAAAGCAATGATAACAAATACATGTTAGGTCAATTAAATCTGAGTTTCTGTGGGATTAGTTTAGGCAGTTTTGAAAAGGTTATCATTTGTTTCTAGTAAGATCGAGGCTTGAAAGCAACAAATTTAGAACTTGAAATTCAGTCAGTAAATTCATAGTGAATAAATAGTAATTGCTATTGTTTTCATAAGTAACTCACATAATAAAATATGTTGTACAGGAAAGGCTAAGAAATTATAATAAACATAGACTACAAGAGGCAATAATTCAAAACATTTTGTGAGTAATAGCCATTTCACACTCAAAATCAATTAGATAAGTGACATTAAAATTCATTTCAAAGATCATAATTTTGAGGCCAATATCTAAAATATAAAAATACTAAAAATTCTATGTCAAATGCTGATGGTAAGTCAAAACAGATAAAAGCTCTAAAAAATGGTCCTTGAATTCACCAAGGATATCTTTTTATGGTTTAGCAAAAAGATGTCTTGTTTGGTGAGAGATGGACAACAGACTGTAGTATGATGAGGAATGAATAGATGAAGGGGTGAACACAGCATACTGTAAATGACAGCACAAACTGGTAGACTGTGATAAAATTTGGATCACAAATAAGTCTTGTCCAATCTCCATGGTTATTTTGTTTTTGTTGTTATTATCTTGCATTTGGTCATGGAGATTTTCCCCAGGTTAGCAAAATTCCTTTTGCTCTGTACTTTTGAATACCCGGTCTCATTGACTAATTTTTTTTTTTCTGTCCAGACCTCGGAGGATTTATTTGTGACCTGAGAGTTGAGACTACTTGAATGAACATTATTCAGTCCACTGGGATGGATACCTAAGGCTGCATATGTCATTATGAGTCCTCCCTTTGTGGAAAATTTTTGCGCAGAAAGGTAAGTAAACAAGTATAAATAAATCTCAATATTTCCCTCAGACAATTTTGCAAATCAATTATCTGGACAAATAGTTTGCTCATATGGACAAAAGAAAAGTTAGAAAATCTGAATAGACTAGTGATAATTATAGAAGGAAAAATTTTCATACATATATGTGTGTTCATGTGACATATCTATGTTTTTTCAAGAATAGACCTAGAAAAATAACAGCTTCAATTCATTTTATAAAACTAGTATGGTCTATATAACTGACAAAATCATTACGGTAGGATAATATGTAGACCTATCTCATTTGTAGAAACAGACAGTATTTGGACTTTGTGATTAATTACGATAGTATATTATTTAATGTAAATGTCCCTTGAATTCATTATCATGATTCATTATTAAATATTATATAAAAGTTTTAGATATTTTATAGACAAAGATCCATGGACTAGTTTCCTTCCATTTCTATGCTACTTAGAATTCTTTTCATGCTTTGTTTTTGGGACCACGATACTCAATTACTGGTGACTGGGCAGTAACTAGAAATCAATTAAAAGCGTATAGGGCTAAACTTGGTAAAGTGAACTAGAGTAGTTGTTGATATTATGAGGCTTCAGACCAGACACCTCTGTAAATTAGAGATATTCATGTCAACCCTAACCATATAATGATGATAATGCCCAGACTTTTATACTAGTTATTAAACTCTTCTGCAAACCTCATCTCATCCAAAGAAATGTAAACTTAGAGTTGCTGTCACTATCCAATGTGATAGTGAAACCATTAATCTATCATAAAATAAGGTTCACATACAAAATATTATTATGACATTATTTTTCTGGCTTAAGTGATTTGACAGATCTTTATTTAAAATGTAGAAATCTAATTGTCAACTTAATGTAGGCTGCAAAAAGAAACCTTTGAAATTTTTGAACATCTGTAATTAGTAGCAGCTTATTTTTATTTCTGGAATTAGAAAAACAAACTTCTATGAAAGAAATTCCAGCTACCTAGTATATATTCTATTAACATTCAGGAATGAGAAGAATATGGGAAATGGATAAGGGAAAAGTTTAAGGGGACAGAGGTGACCAAAGATGGTTTGGATTGCATCATATTCAAGGCAACCTTTACTAAAAATATGAACCTAGCAAGACTGTTTTCTCCTGTGATTAGATTAGGTGCAAACGTGTTAATGTTCGAAAGTATGATATATATCTATTTTAAGTTTTTAAAAATGTTTCCATGGAGTTCCCATTGTGGTGCAGTGGAAATAAATCCGACTACTATCCATGAGGATGTCAATTTGATCCCTGGCCTCACTAAGTGGGTCAGGGATATGGCATTGCTGTGAGCTGTGCTATAGGTCACAGATGTAGCTGGGACCCTTCATTGTTGTGGTTGTGGCATAGACCAGCAGTTGTAGCTCAGATTCAACCCCTAGCCTGAGAACTTCCTTATGCCGCAGGTACGGCCCTAAAAAGCAAAAGAAAAACATTTTCCATAATCCACTGAGGTTAAACCAGAAAAAATATCCAGTATCCAAGGAAACAAAATACCACCTAGTTGACACTTATTATTACACAAGGAGAAATAAAAATATATGCCAAAAATAGTGGTTTGTGGGGGCGGGGGAGAACTGTCCTGCATGTCTCAAAGTGAATAATAGAAAACTTTTCTAAATTAAAAAGGCATGTTCTCAGAAAAAAAGAAAGTCCTATATCATTCTTCTTCTGATTCTTAAATGTTTTAGCTTTTATCAGGAGAGTATAAGACTGATGAATGCTTTTATAGTTTGGTACTGATTTTGGTCATTTCAGTACACATTGAAAGCAAGATGCATCTTGACTGTTATTCCCACTAAGCTATGCTGGGTCATGCAAATGAAATAAGCAATCTGCCCTGTATTTGCACTCTAGAGATACAAGCATTGGTAAAGACAATATTGAATATTCCTTTCTGTTTTGCTCACATTTAAATCTATATGAAATGCTTATTATAACTCATAAGTCTGTAGCATGAATAGAGCAGGGTTTGAAAATATTAGAAGTGTAATTCCACAAAGTGTAATTCCATGTAGAATATTATTTTTATAAATATTTTATTCCAGAGACTGGAATAAAATTGTAGCTATTGGTTCTTTAACTTTACCTTAAGGAACCTCACGCAAAAGCTAGTTTTAAAAGCCTCCTCTAAGCTGTATTTTTTTTTAAGTAGGGAGAGACTCAGAGATCAGCAAAATAATGGGAAAAGACTGCATATTGAGATGTATGAAATTCTCATCAGCAATGACTTAGTATTATTAATTATTAGATAGACAGTTTTTAAATGCATGGAAATATATCTTTGAGGTAAGCAGTAGTCAGAATTTGCTTCATAGAGACAAAAGCAGATAGTTTTTTTGAAAAGTATATTCAAAAAGATCCATTCTTTTATAATGTTTCAGACAGCCAGATTATGTAAACTTTCTTGCTTAAAAAAATCTTCAAACTAGCCTCCTACTTTTCCAAATAGGACTGACATAGAGTAACTTTTCCACTAGAATCAAGGGCTGAATATAGCTTTATCAAGTTCCAAATGATTAATTACTATGATTTTAGATACTTCAGTGAATTTCTTACTGATAGAAAACTCTTCAGCAACATGCCCATTTTATCTGTCTCCTTTCAACTGTACAAGTTCAATATCTATTTACCTATATGAGGTAAATATCTGTTTACCTCATACAGAAGTCCATTTTCTGAGAATAATAACGGAGGTTTGAAATACTTGGCTACACCAGTCTAACTAACCACCTTATCCTACCTTCCATAAAAGTTTCCCAGAAGGATCAATGGTTTCTGATTCTCCATTCACTCATCTATACTGCACACCCCTCCAATTTAGTTACATAACACTTTGGACATCAGTCATAATTTCCCTACGAGCTACATAAATTAGAAATTGACTCAGAATATTTGCAGATAATGGCTTTTATTCTCCGTGCTCTTATTACCCATTCATAACAGTTACTATCATCTCTGTACTTCACCTGATACAGTAAACTAATACGATAACATGCAAATTAGGACTTTCCATGTGATTTAATGTTTGCTTAGATTTCAGTTGGCTTCAACAATTTAATTTTGATGTAACATTTTCCATTCTTTTTGAATAATCATTTGTGTGTGATTTACCAATTTAAATATAAATTTAACCTTCATTTTTTCCATGGAAAACAAAATTGCTTTCTTTGATCTGTCATTCAGAAATCCACAACTTGTCCACTTTCTATGTATATGTTGTTTACTGGTTTAAGGATATTTTTTCTTGAAATAAAACATTAGACTCAGCTCTGAAAATGAAACATAGTTAACTCTTCCTGATAGTTGTACACAGCCCCAAATCATAAATTACCACTTTAGTCTTCATGTTTTTTCTAAGTTCTAACCATTTTATATATGCTAACATTTTTTCCCCTCACATCAAACCTGTCAGCACTTAATTTTTATTCCCATTTTATCGTTGAGGAAGCTGAGACAATGAATATAAGTAATTATGCCTGAGACCACATAAATTATGTGTTATTCATTCCACTTGTCCCAGGACTCAAACCCAAGCAGTTTTGTTCTAACAATGCATGGTCTTATCCAGTACTCCCTATCATCTCTGATAAAGGTATTACACACTATTCATGCCACTTCATATGATTACATTTGTATAATTAGGATCAAAAATGAAAGTTATGAAATGTCTGTGAAAATCAGAATGATGACACACTTCTGCTCAGGTTAAACTGAGAATAGTGCCAAATTATCAGGGAACCCAAAGAACTACAGTTTTCATGGAAGAAAAATGTCTCCAGGATAAATTACAAAAGTAGACAATTTCTCCTTCCTTGGTGGACTATAGCAGAGGTTTCTCTACAGGAGCAGTGGATCTATGCAGTCTTCCTTGCAATATGCATTTCCCAAAATGTGGAGTCTCCATACAAGAATCCTAGGTTACTTTGAGCAGGAAAGGAGGCAGCCTCCATGCTGGTGGAATGAACACAAAAATTCCATGTCTTTATATTTAAGTCCAAATCTCTAGCATTGTTAGGTGAAGTCTAAGTTGTGTGTTCTTGCTTTCACACAAATATTTCCCCAGTACAATGCTACTTAGAGACTTGTTTCCTGCACTGTTCTTTCACTTGGTAAACTTACATACTGATTATACTTTCCACCAAGATTAGCTGATGGGACAAAGACAAGGAAACATAAAGTACTGTTTATGCCATGGACCCTTAAAAAGGAGGACCATGGATGCAGATAGAAACATACGCACATAAGATACTCTATATGAAATATATTTAAGTTGTTTGAGTGCTTTTTCCTTTCATACAGCTAAAGTTGCTCAAAATTTTCTTATACCTCTGACGTTCCATCATCCTGTTTTTTTTTTTTTTTTTTGCTGGAGAGTATCCATTGACTCATATATTAATATTCATCCTCCAGCCTATCAAAAACTGTTTTGATCACCATGAATTCATGCCTGAGACTCTTCTGAGTGGTGAGGAGGGTGGTGTTCACCTAATGTACTCCTCATATGCGCTATAGTGAAGCAGAAGGAATGCTCAAGAATCAAACAGATCTGAGTTTAAATTCTGCTCTTACATGTCCCAATTTTTACAAATGATTTTTTTTGTGTGTGATTTAAATGTATTTCCACCTCTTGGAAATGTTGATAATGAAAGCCTTTTTCTCAGAAAGTTGTTAGGGAGAATTGAGTGAGATAACTGATGAAGGTACTTAGCACCAAGTCAGGCATCCATTAACTATGCAAACATAAAAATGCATGAGAAATATTGCATCCATATTAACATATTTCATCCATAACTAGAGGACATAGAGGTAGGGTTTAGATTTCTGATGTAAGCATTTGCACATATGTAGGATTTCTTCTTATAGCTTCATGCCTCTATTCTCTGAAATGAAATCGAGCAAAAATACCTTTTCTGCCAGGGCAGAGATTTGCACTGTGGCATTGCAAGCCATTCATAATTACAGCATTATAACTCAGTGTTTAGCATCCCAAATGAGTACTAGAATTTTCTAAGATATAAATTTTCAGAAAGGCATCATTAAAATATTAAAAGCTATGAAAGGATTCAAAGAAAGATTTTTTTTCTAAAATGAAGTTGGAACTTTTATATTATTGAGAAGGTAGAATCAAACTTTGGTAGACTTTTCAAAAACCTCAAAAATTCATGATTACTTTCACTTGAGAGAAGAAACAAACTCAGAAAATGGGAAAAAATATACTGAATTGATAAACTTCCATTGCAGAATGAAATAATAATGGACAACAAATGATGATTTGCAGTACTTTATTATATGCAGCCTGAATCATGCATTGTAATTGGAGTTTTCTGATTCAACTATTATTATTGTCTACTATGGCATGATTGGACTGAGCTCAGCTCTTGCAGATTGAAGGAAAGACTAAGAAAATAAGTATACTAAGCAAGTTATAAGAATTGTAATATGTTAAGGGAAAAAAGAATACTAGCCTCTTCAAATTGACTACAAGTTTTTTTATGCCATTTACAAATTATTTTTATCTAGGAATTAAGACAGTTTTCTAAAAGTATAAGGAAAGTTAAATTTACCTTTGGCTAAACTTCAATGTAAATTAAACATGGTATATATATATATATTTTTAATTTTTCAATTTTCATGTTATGAAACTGTTTTTATTAAATTACATAAATTTACTGGTTAAACCAAATGTGAATAGTTTGCCCAGTTTATTTATGGGATTTTTTAACCCAGTTTTTAGCTTTATATTTAAGCCCAAATCTCTAAACTTCCAAACTCTGTAACAGAATATATGAACAGAAACTGTATCCTTAACATACATTTACTGGGAAATAATTTGCTTTTGAAAAAATTCATCTTAAAATACCATTATTTAAAAACTGATCTTTAAATTTGAAATGATTAATTTAATTATCTTCAAAAGAGAAAATGATGGTGATATTCCTGATTGAGGTGATATTCCTGAAAGAGTTTAAAAATTAACATTTTGAATATCATGACAAATTTACTTCTGTTTTAGAATGGGAACAGGCTTCTAATGCATTATTTAAGCAGTTGACTGTAACCACTCCTTCTGTGCTAGCTCAGTCTTTTTCATCAATGCTCATGGAACTCATTTTTCAAGATACATATTATTTTTCCCAATAAATCAAGCGAGCTCTGTGGGAGTATATTACAACCTTTCATGTAGAAATAGTACAGGGAAACAATACTTAAAACTTACTGTATGTAACTGATAAATTCTCATCAGTGCTGTGGATTTATAATTGATCAAGTTACTATTATTTTCTGAACCATGTTTTCTGTTATCCAAATACTACTAATTGTTTCAAATTCATACTTTTCATTATTAGGGTCTCTTTCAATATACTTTTTCTTTTGCTTGCTGTAACAAGGTCTGGTTAGACTCAAGGAAAATAAAACAAAAAAAAACTTAGAAAGTTATAGATATTTTTGATATGGAAGGTGATGAAAATCTCATATGGAAAAATAACGGACTTTAAAATTTTCAAGTTACTTATTTTTCTTTAAAATTTATGTCTATTCTAAAACAAGTCCCTTGATTAGATCCAGCTGGTATAATGTCCACAGTAACTCCACAGGGAGACTAATGATTAGATTCATCCTAGAATGACAGAAGTAGCGAAGGGATCTAAATTTCATTCCAGTTTCGTACTGAACCAAATCCCTCTCCAATGTGAGGTAGTGATGGGACATCATGTGTGGTTCTAATTCTGCTCAATTTTAGGCTTTGGCTTTATACTGGCTATTAGAAGGAAAGTTATTACTATACAGAGGAAAAAAGGTTTGGAATGAATTGTTACGTGAAAACATATACCTCATTAGGATGTAAACAGTTGATTTGGTTATCTTGGAGCTTTGCTATTTATCATTACAACCACTGGACTTATTGTTTAGGAGATATTAATAGGTAAGGTTTACCTACTTGGGTGTGAATAAAGCATTAGAGGTATGGCAGTATCTCTTTCTGAAAAGGAACTACATAGCTCTTTATGATAGACATTGAACTCCATCAATATGAACTCCAGGCTTTCTATTTTTTCTGTCACAATTTCTGATGAGCCCATTTTATATGTACTCAGAAGTTTTATTTTGACATAGGAAGATGGTTATTAGGATGAGCTTTAAATTTTTCAAGTGAATAACATGAATGTGAAGTACTGGGAGCTTGACTGTTCCTTGGCATATTTCCTTGCTCCCAAAGTACAGCCAAATTTCATTGTATATACATGAGGAAAAATAAGATTTTTATAGAAATATAGGAAATTGTTCCATCCTAAATTTCTTATTTACCTGTTACATTTATAAAAATATTTTCCTAATGTATGCAATTTTTTGTCATTGATCCAAAGTAAATATTATCCTTGTCTGGTCAGTAATACACTCTCTCTCGTGTTTAATCAAAATTATGGAGGACAAATTGAAAGTAATTATTTCAGGACATGTAATACAACTCAATAAATTTTGCCTTTCTGATCTATAAATAACTCCTTTTATTTTACTTAATTAGAATCTTGATGAAAGTATGGTACAGCTCAGGATTTCAACGAGCTCTTGAGGATTTTGATGGTTAAATTGTGATATGTGAATTGATATAAAAGAGCAGGGATGGAAATGGTATCTGTGGATTTAAGTGGTATAAATGAAAACATAGAGGAGAAAATATGAAAAGAGAAAGTTCCATTCCAAATGACCTAAAGTGATTATTTTTAAATTCTTAAAAATTATGTGAGCAAATGTGAGGTAAAAGATCTGGGACACATTGAAAGAGGTAAGAAGTTAGATCTCTGAAGTTCACTGCTTTCATTTTATGTCTAAGTGTTAATCAACTAATGGTGATGATCAAGAGAATCTAATGTCATTAAAGAAGGGAATCTTAGAATCCTTCACTTTAAGAAACTTAAATGGTAAAATGATTTTCTAGTATAAATTTAATGATGTTAATAATTATGAGCTGGTCATAATATCACCTAAAGAATCTGTGATGGAGTCAGGAGTAAGAGACAAGTGACTTGGTCCATTATCACTATTCTGGCTTTCTGATTCTGGTAGTCTCACAATTCTTTGATGTTAAAGGTTTGAAGAATTAAAAAGTGAGATGACACATGACTATGATCTCCTAACCAATTGTGTTCCATGATATTTCCATTCAAGCAAATTCCTATTTTTGTCAAAAAGATATTTTCTGACATTCTCAACATTATTTTTCATAATTCTGTTAATTTTTGAATTAGTGAGAGGCAATAATCCTTTATAAAAAGGAATTGCAAAGATAACAGATTCCAGAGCCTGACTGGTTGGGTTCAAATCTCAGAGCTGATACTTAAGCAGCTGTGTGTTCTGACACAAATAGCTAAACCTCTCTGTGTGTGTGGAACTGACACAAATAGCTAAATCTCCCTGTGCTTCAGTTTTCTCATATGTAAAATATTATCTGTGTTATTTGAATACTTAAGTTATGTTTTATAATGGTTAAATGAGTTGGGCAAATAAAAACATAAGAGAATATGGAATGTTTTAAGTTACTTTTAAATTATATATACTTTCCTTATGTTTCAATGGGTAGCTTGTTTAATAAAAAGACGTATTATTGAGGAGGAATCAAGATGGCAGAGTAGGAGAACATGCATAGAGCTCACTTCTTCCTACAAATACATCAGGGATACATCTACAAATGTAACTGTCCTCACAGAATACCTGCTGAACATGAGCAGAAGACCTCAAATGCATAAGGGACAAGAAAGACAGCTATGTAACCAGATAGGATGAAAGAAACAGAGAGGAAAGATGAAGTGGGATGGGACTTGACCCATGAGAGGGAGCTAAATGAGAGGAGAGATTCTTGCACCAGGCAAAGTCCCCACACTGGTGAGGAGATCAGTTGGGACATAAAAGGAGCTTCAGAGGTTCATAGGAGAGTGATAACGGATCTGTGGCAGGTAGGACAGAGTGAGAACTACAGAGTGCCACTGCCCTCTATACCGCAGCCTGAGATGCTTGTCCACTGGTATATGTGTGGGGTGGGTGCTGTAACATGGGGTTTAGAGAATATACCGAGAAGGAGGACTGCTATTGTCTTTGCAGAGGGCAAGAGTGTGGAGCACTAAAATAGGGAATGCTCCTGGAAGAAACCCAGGCTGCCACAGAAGTGAAGCACCATTGTTAAGTGAGTGTGAAGGGTGAGGCTACCGTTGCAGCCACTATCCTTACGTTCCAGCTGCTGCCTCTCTGGGCTGTGGGAGAGGTTCCCACTTGAAAGGACTCATGCACCCTGACCATCACTCTGCTTCCCTCCCACATGGGCAGACTCTTATGCTCTGGTAGCATCTTAAGAATTCTCTATGTATAGTATCAATTTCATCTGCAAACAGTGACAGTTTTATTTCTTTTCCAATTTGGATTCCTTTTATTTCTTTTTCTTCTCTGATTGCCATGACTAGGACTTCCAAAGCTATGATGAAGAAAAGTGGTGAAAGTGGACAACCTTGTTTTGTTCCTGATCATAGAGAACATGTTTTCAGTTTTTTGCCATTGAGAATGACATTAGCTATGGGTTTGTCATACATGGCCTTTATTATGTTGATACAAGTTCCTTCTGTGTCCACTTTCTGACGAGTTTTCCTGGAATGTTGAATAGATGCTTTTTCTGCATCTATTGAGATAATCATATGTTTTTTATTCTTCAGTTTGTTAATGTGGTGTATCACACTGATTAATTTGTGGATATTGAAGTATGCTTGCTTCCGTGGGGTTAAATCTCACTTGATTTCCATGGGTTAAATCCAGTTAGATCCTTTTAATGTAATGTTGTATTCCACTGCTACTATTTTGTTGAGGATCTTTGTGTCTATGTTCATCAGTGATATTGGCCTGCAATTTTCTTTTTCTGTGGTATCTTTAAATGGTTTTGATATCAGGGTGATGGTGACCTCATAGTGTTATTCTCTCTGTAACTTTTTAGAAGAGTTTCAGAAGGATAGGTGTTTACTCTTATTTAAATGTTTGATAGAATTCACCTGTGAACCCATCTGGTCCTAGACTTTTGTTCATTGGGAGTTTTTTAACAATAATTTCAATTTGAGTACTTGATTGGTCTGTTCATATTTTCTCATTCTTCCTGGTTCAGTCTTAGAAGGTTGTACTTTTCTAAAAAATTGTTCATTTCTTCTACATTTGTCCAATTTATTGTCATAAATTTGCTTGTAGTAGTCTCTATGATCCTTTGTATTTCTGTGGTGTCAGTTATAACTTCTTTTTCATTTCCAGTTTTATTGATTTCAGCCCTCTCCCTTTTTATCTTCATGAAACTGAGGCTAAACTGTCATTTTTGTTTCTTTTTCTCAATGAACTAGCTTTTGGTTTAACTGATATTTTCTATTGCTTTGCTCACCTGTATTTAATCTGTTTTTGCTCTGATCTTTATGATTTCCTTCCTTCCATTAACTGGGGCTTAATTTGTTCTTCTTTCTCTAGTTGCTCTAGGTGTAAGGCACTAGGTTTTTTATTTGGGAGTTTTCATTTTTACTGAGGTACAGTTGCATTGCTATAAACATCCCTCATAGAACTGCTTTTACTGTGACCTCTAGGCTTTGGATCATTGTGTTTTAATTGTCATTTATATCTAAGTATTCTTTGGTTTCCTCTTTGATTTTGTCAGTGATCCATTGGTTGTTTAGTAATATACGATCCATTGGTTGTTTGTGTTCTTTACCTTTTTTTTTTTTTTCTTGTAACTTGTTTATAATCACATAGCTTTGTGATCAGGGAAAATGCTTCATATGATTTCAGTTTTCTTAAGGCTTGATTTGTGTCCCAAGATGTGATCTATCCTGGGTAATGTTCCATGTGCACTTAAAAAGAAAGTGCATTCTGCTGCTTTCAGATGAAATGTTCTGTAAATATCAATTAAATCCATCTGGTCTGATCGGTCATTTAAGGCCTGTGTTTCCATATTGATTTTCTTTCTGGATGATATGTCCACTGGTTTAAGTGGGGTTTTAAAGTCCCCCACCATTATTGTGTTACTATTGATTTCTCTTTTTATGGCTATTAGCTATTGAGGTGCCCCTGTGTTGCGTGCATACATATTTACACTTACTATATCCTCTTAGATTGGTCCCTTGATCATTACGTAGTGTCCTAAATTGTTTCTTGTAACAGTCTTTATTTTAAAGTCTATTTTGTCTGAAGTGAGTACTGCTACTCCAGCTTTCTTTATATTTATATATACATGGAACACCTTTTTCTATACCCTCACTTTTGGTTTTCATGTGTTCCTAGATCAGAAGTGGATCTCTTGTAGATAGCATATATGAGTCTTGTTTTTGTATCCATTTAGCCAGTGTATATCTTTTGGTTAGAGCCTTTAATCCATTTTCATTTAAGATAATTATCAACATGTATATTCTTATTTGCCATTTTGCTAATTGCTTTAGATTTATTTTTGCAGGTCTTTTTTCTTCCCTTACTCTTTTTTTCTGTTCTCCTGTGATTTGTTGTGTGGGGCTGTGTTCCTATCCTACTGGTTATTTGTCTTGAGGCATTTCTGCACTAGAGCCTGCAGGCTACTGGATGAGGACAGGTCTTGATGCCAAAATGCCGAACATCAGGATAACTCATGTGACAACACATTCCCTGGGGCCTCTGCCATCAGTGTCCTTGTCCCTAGTGAGTAAGAGCTGAGTCACCCCTTCTAGGAAACACTCCACAACTTGTAGGTCAGTCTAACCCAGGCTCTAATGGAGTTACTGATTTGTGCTGGGTCTGAGTACATGTGAATCTTTGCATGACCCCTAGAGAGGGAATCTCTGTTTCTTCCAGTCTTGTGGAGCTCCTACATTTAAACCCCACTGGCCTTCAAAGCCACATGCCCTGGGGGTTCCTCCCCCTGATGCAGACTCTCATACTATCTTATAAGGCTATTTTTATGTGGAAATGCTCCTGTTTAGCCTGTCTGGCTTTAATATTTTTTTCTTTTTAATGTGAAGGCTGTTTTTAGTATGGATGCCTGACACCTCTTACCTCAGTATATGCTGGCTGTTATCCCCTTGGTTGGAAGTTTGACTGATACTGTGATGACCAAAGCCTACCCTGAAAATTAATTGGAGCCTCATCTTTGCTCTGTGGTTGTCATTTCCCTGTTAAGGGGAAGGTCTGCTCGTTAGTTGTTGGAGTATAAATTCTTTTTGAGCTGCTTTTCCAATATGTGGTGCAACATAGGTGAGTCTGCAGCAAATCCACTGTAAGAGGAGGTACTGAGTATTCCACCTCTAGGATGGAATATGCTCTGTTGTATTCTTTTCACCCTTTGTGCAGGCTCACAATGTACGCTGCTCTCATCCCCACCTAAACTGTGAGTATGCCCGGAGTTGGCCCTGGTGTCTCTTAGGTGTTGTTTTCACCAGGCCACCAGCACAGATCTACTGAAATCAGATCCCAGGACTGCAGTAGTCATGTAGTCATACAATTTAATAAATAAATAAGTAAATAAATATATATTAAAATGTGTGTGGAACTGGAGTTCTCTTGGGGTACAACAAGTTAAGGATCTGCCATTGTCACTGTAGTAGCTCAGTTTACTACTGTGGCATGGGTTCAGTCTCTGGTCTGGGAACTTGGACATGCCATGAGCGTGGCCAAAAAAATATATGTATGGAAACACAAAAGGCACGGAATTGTCAATGCAATCTTGATTAAAAAAAAACGGAACTGGGGGAATCAGGCTCCCTGACTTCAGACTATACTACAAACCTACAGTAATCAAAATAGGATGGTACTTGGAGTTCCCAACATGGCTCAGTGGACATGAATCTGACTAGCATCCATGAGGACAGAGGGTCAATCCCTGGCCTCACTTAGTGGGTTAAGGATCCTAGGTTGCAGCCGTGGCTCGAATCTGGCATTTCTGTGGCTCTGGCATAGGCTGACAGCTGTAGCTCCTATTTGACCCCTAGCCTGGGAACCATCATAAACCAGGGGTTCAGCCCTAAAAAACAAAACAAAACAAAAAAATAATAAAATATTCATACAAAAATAGAAATATATACATATATATGTATATATTTAATATATAAATATATATATATATAAATATATAAATAAATTAATTTATTTAAATAAATATATTTATATATAATAAATTATATATATATAAATATATATAATATATTATATATATAAATAGTATAGCATTCATACAAAAATAGAAATATATATATATTTATATATTTGATATATAAATATATATATAAATATATATAAATAAATTTATTTATTAAATAATTATATTTATATATATATATACACACATATATATAAATATATATATGTATATATATATACACATATATATATATATATATATATATCAATGGAACAGGATAGAACATCCAGAGATAAACCCATTCACCTATGGTCAATTCATCTTTGACAAAGGAGGCAAGAATATACAATGGAGAAAAGAGAGTCCCTTCAATAAGTGGTGCTGGGATAACAGGACAGCTACACATAAAGGAATGAAATTACAAAACTCTGTAACAGTGTACACAAAAATAAATTCAAAATTAATTTAAGACCTATACATAAGTCTGGATACTCTAAACCTCCTAGAGAAAAAGAGGCAGAATACTCCCTTACAGGAATCACAGCAGTATCCTTTATGATCCACCTTGTAGAATAATGAAAATAAAAACAAAAATAAATAAGAACTAATTAAACATAAAAGCTTTTACACAGCAAAGGAAACCATAAACAAAATGAAAAGATGAGCCACAGAATGGGGGAAATATTTACAAATGAAGCAACAGCAAGGGATTAATCTCTGCACAAATGGCTCAGGCAGCTCAATTAAAAACAAAAAGTGAACAACCCAATCAAAAAATGGGCAGAAGATCTAAATAGACATTTCTTCACAGGAGGTAGAAAGTTGGCCAATGAGTACATGGAAAGATGCTCAACATCACTAATTATTAGAGAAATGTAAATCAAAACTAGGCAAAAACCATAATTTTCAAAGACAGTGGCACTCAGTGTTCACTGTAGCACTAATTACAATTACCAGGGCATGAAATCAACCTAAATGTCCATTGACAGAAGAAAGGATAAAGAAGAGGAAGTATATATGTATATATATACAACAGAACATTACTCATCCATTAAAAATAATGAAAAAATGCCCAGTGCAGCAACATGAATAGATCTGGAGATTATCACTCTAAGTGAAGTAAGTCAAAGATACATATCATATATTATCACTTATATGTGAATCTTATGAAAATGATACAAATTAACCTATTTACAAAACAGAAACAGACTTTCAGATCTTGAAATCAAATTTATGGTTACCAAAGGAAAAATGTTGGGGGGAGGGATGCATTAAGAGTTTGGGATTAACAAATACACACTACTGTATATAAAATAGATAACCAATGAGAACTTACTCTATAGCACAAGAGACTACTCAATATTCTTTAATAACCTAGATGGTAAAATAATCTGAAAAATTGTGTATATATATAGAACACCACTTCACTTTGCTACACACATGAAACAAACAAAACATTGTAAATTTATACCCCAATAAAAGTTAATTAAAAAACGTATTATTTCAACTTTAACATGGAAATAATTATTTATTAAATACAAAATGAAATTTAAATATCATACCTATATATATATTTTTTGTCTTTTTTTTTTGCATTTATCTAGAGCTGCACCCGTTGCATATAGAGGTTCCCAGGCTAGGGGTCTAACAGGAGTTGTAGCTGCCAGCCTTCGCTACAGTCACAGCAATGTGGGATCCAAGCCACGTCTGTCTGCAACCTACACCACAGCTCACGGCAAGTCCAGATCCTTAACCCACTAAGCAAGGCCAGGGATCAAACCTGCAACCTCATGGTTCTTAGTTGGATTCGTTAACCACTGGGAACTCCTAAATAGCACATCTATAGGAAGGTGACATATACTTATATTGTATTTGTAAAACTTTAAAGTTATAAAAAATATTCTATGTATTATTTTGCTTTACTATTAGTAGATGAGGAAATTAACTGGGAAATAAAAACTCAGTCAAAAATATTGTGGGACAAGAAAGATATAAAATATTTGTGCAACATCTAAACTTTTTGAAAAATAGCTTCTAAAATTTTAATTTTCAATGAAAACTGTAAAAAAAATTGTTAAAAAATTATTTTTGTATTATATCAGTCTGTAATCTAAAATTAATTTGGCTGATTAATTACCAGTGCTTTTAATGTGTGGTTTGCTAAAGACCTTAAACTCTTATACCATTTACCTAATCGATGTTTGCTACATCCTCCTGAAACAGGTTATATGTTGTTATTAGTCTTCCTATCAGAGATTTAGGAATGATATGCAAAAATTTATACAGTTATAAAATTCTGTATAAAATCATAATAATTATTTTTCCTAGAGTATACCTATTCTTACATCATATTTTAATTTCTGTCTTTCAACAATTAAAGGATAATTAAAGGGATTGTAGAAGTTTACTTATACATATATAGTCTATAATCAAGGTCAGAATATTTCTTTGCAATCTCAGTTCAACAGTTGTTCAATGGCTGTCTGTTAATATCACAGAAAGAAAAAGCCTTACAATTCTTAGAACAAAACTGACAATTCTATCAGCAGCTCATCAGATTGAGAGAAGTCATCATTAAACTTTTGAATCACTAATGGATGGAGATCAAATCCAATCTATTGCTTCAAGATTTATTTTAGGAAATTGGATTTTTTTTAATAATTGATTTTTTGAATACTTACACTTTTTAGTGACAGAAAATTTGCAGCTTTCAAAGCTATCATTAAAAATGATAAGGGGAAAAGATTATGCCTACATATACATGCACAACTATGCATGAACAACTTGAATGCTTTGACTAAATTACTTTTGTGCTATTTATTATCACTTTTCTGGTCAAACTTTGCACAGATAGGAATCAAATTCTTTTTTTTGTTTTTCTCCTAAGCACAATAGCTTGTGTTAATGTTAGATTGCCTTTTGGCTATTTCTTGGCTGTTACTTTTTATTTCAAATAACCAAACTTCATATGCTTCACTAAAAAATGTATTACAGTTTACTAAATTATAATTTTAAAATAAAAATTACATTATCCTTTATAGTAAAACATTTTTACATGTTTTGCAATAAATGATCAGCTACAGTGGCTGGCCATGGTTAAACAAGTTCAACATAGTCTCTGCTGTTATGGAGCTCATATTTGGTGATTGAGAAAGAGTAAAAGTAAATAGCCACTTAATTTTGCAAATTTAATTTCAGATAATTACTATGATATAAAAAATGTCAGAAATAAAGAATATGTTCTTAGATTTGTCTTTTAGTTTGGATACTAGGAGGAACTCACTGAAAAACTGACCAAGCTAAGAACTAAAAGGTGAGAATACACTAGCCATACCAGTAAGGGAGGTGTGAACCATTTTTCATGTTTAGGAGATAAGTTTAGCATATAGCATTAAAATATATGCTTGTATTACATCCCAGTAGACAGAGCTATTTTTTATTACAACAACAAAATTAGATGAATCTCTACCTAAGATTTACCTCAGTTATGTAAACTTAAAGCATTTGGGGTTAGTTTCTATAACAATTGTTTTGAAAGTGTTGAAAGTTAAATATGTTTATGTTCTGTGAATTTTAGGATTAATGAATTTGTTATGTTTGAACAAATCAGAAGAGAGCTCCTAAAAAGGATTTTGTAAACTAATTTGGTATTACCAGTGGAAGATTGGTATTACACATTCATAACCTATAAACATATATACATACATACACACACAAATAAAAATACAGACAAAAATGTAGAGCTTATAGCTTCCATTCTGAAAACTACAGATAATCAATGTAATCTGCACACCGGGCAGTGCCCACACACTTGATCTCTGTCACTTCCTTGGATTCTGCAACTAGGAGAAGCCTGTGCAGCACCTCCCGTGTGGGTTAAGAGAGATGGGGTGCTTCTTGTGTAGTCTACAGGTGTTGGAGGCAAATCACCACAGTTACTACTGACTCCAGAGGTGGATGTGGCATGCTACCACTAGGGGTCCTTGAACAGGAACCACTTGCAGTTCCAATCACCTCAGAGGAGGGCGTTAAAATTGAACACTACCTGTTGTGGCTTTCACAACCTTGGGAACTCACACACCCTGTTGCTGTTATGTCCAAATGCTCTGGGCACCTTATAAATCTACCTAAGGCTCATTATCACTTCCCAGGGCTCTGAAGCTAGGGACAGCCTGTGCCACCTTCCTGCAGGTCCTTGCTGCTGTTAAGGGCCCAGCAACCAGGCACTGACTAGTAGCCCTACCCATCACTTCCTTCTCCCTGTGAACATACTCAACACCCTGGTGATAACAGCCTGCTCACACCTAAGAAAGAGACAGCAAATATTCAAACCCCCATACCAAAAGTAAATAGTAGCCCACCACAAAATACAAAGGGTGCTCTTGCATAGAAATAGGCCTCCAAGGCTGCAGTTTGACTTCCCTAAACTCACAGAAAAAGAAAAACATAAACAAGATGAAGAGGCTCAGGAACTATTCCCAGTTAAAAGAACAGGAGAATTCACGTGAAGCAGCAAACAAACAGACCTCTGCTGTCTAACAGACATTGAGTTCAAAATGGAGACAGTGAAAATACTGAAGGAATTAAGGCTGAACGTCAAGGAATTAAGAGCAGATATGAACAGTAATGCAGATTCCTTTAGAAAGGAACTAGAAAATATAAGGAAGAGCATAGAAAAATTAGAAAATTCATTTGCAGAGATGGAAACTGAGATGAAGGCGCTAAAGAGCAGAATGAATAATGCAGAGGAACAAATTAGTGGCTTGGAAGATAGAATAATGGAAATCACCCAATCAGGACAGCAGACAGAAAACCAAATGAAAAAATACAAAAGCAATATAAGAGATCTATGTGGGCCAATCTACGTAAAATAGGAATTCTAGAAGTAGAAGAAAAAGAAAATGGGATTGAAAATATAAAAATAGAAAATATATTTGAAGAATTTATGTCTGAAAACTTTCCAAAACTACAGGAAACTGATATCAGAGGGCCCCAAACAAGTTGAACTCAAATAGGACCACTCCAAGATATATTATAATAAAAATGGCAAAAGTTAAAGAGTGGATTCTGAAGGAGCAAGAGAAAAACAAGGCATTAACTGGAAGAGAACCCTCATAAGGCTATCATTTGATTTCTCTACAGAAACACTACAGGCCAGAAGTGAGTGGCAAGACATATTTAAAGTTCTGAAAGGAAAAAAAAATTTCAGCCTGGACTACTCTGTCCAGCAAGGAAATCATTTAAAATAGAAGGGGAAATAAAGAATTTCTCCAACAAACAAAAGCTAAAAGAGTACAGCAATACTAAACTCATTCTGAAAGAGATACTGAAAGGGCTCCTCTAAATAAAAACTAAGTGAGAAGAAATACAAAGGAGGAAACCACAATAGGAAAGGAATCATTTAAGCCAGCGTACATATCTAAAAGAGGAAAAAAAAAAAACTGCTGTAAAAGTTATGGTAAACACAAGGAACAGCAAAAGTACAAACATGAAAACGTTAAAAAGATTTCAAAATCATAGAATATGGTAAAGGAAAGCAAGAAAATATAGAATCTTTTTTTTAATAATGTGTTTGAACCTATATTATTATCAGGCTAAAGCAAGCAGATACAGGAAGGGGTTAACATACTTAAAAACAGGGCAACCACAAATCAAAAACAAACATGACATTCACAAAAACTAAAAAGAAAAGTACTCAAGCATAAAATAAATGGAAAACAACCAAACAAAGAAAGGAAGAAAGGAGAAACATAGCATTGACTGGAAAAACAAGATTTAAAATGGGAATAAATACATATCTATCAGTAATTACCTTAAATATCAATTGACTGCATGCTCCAATCAAAAGATACAGAGTGGCAGATTGGATAAAAAGCAAAAACCTACACTCTGCTGTCAACAAGAGACTCACCTTAGGGCAAAGGACACATATAGATTGAAAGTGAGGGGATGGGAAAAGATATTTCATGCCAATGAACAAGACAGGAAAGCAGGAGTTGCAATCTTCATATCAGACAAAATAGACTTTAAAATTAAGGCCATAAAGATAGACAAAGAAGAACACTATTTAATGGTAAAAAAAATCCATTCAAGAAGAGAATATTACAATTGTCACTATATATGCCCCTAACATAAGAACACACAGATACCCACAACAATGGACAGATCCACGAGACAGAAAATCACTAAGGCAATAGAGTTCCTAAATGACACAATAGAAAAGTTAGACTTAATTGTCATTTTTAGGACATTACATCCCAAAAAATTAGAATATACATTCTTCCCAAGTGCACATGGAATATTCTCAAGGATGGATCACATACTGGGGCACAAAGTTAACCTCAACAAATGTAAGCATATAGAAATTATTTCACGTATTTTCAGTGACCACAATGGCATGAAACTAGAAATCAACCACAGGAAAAGAAATGAGTAAAAACTAAAATCTAACTACAATGGAGACCAAGCAACATGTTACTAAAAATCCAATGGGTCAATGAGGAATTCAAGACGGAAATTAAAAATTACCTCAAGACAAATGATAATGAAGACACAACTGCTCCAAATCTATGGGATTCTGCAAAAGCAGTTAGAGGGAAATTCATAGCAATACAGGCTTTCTTCAAAAGGAAGGGAAAAAAGATCTCAAATCAACAACTTAACCTGCCACCTAAATTAACTAGAACAAGAAGAACAAACAAAACCTAAAGTCAGCAGAAAGAAGGAAATCATAAAGATCAGAGAGGAAATTAATAGAACAGAGATTCAAAAAACAATAGAAAAATCAATAAAACCAAGAGCTTGTTCTTTGAACAGGTAAACAAAATTGACAAACCTCTGGCCATAATCACCAAGTAGAGGAGAGAAAAAACCCAAATAAACAAGATAAGAAATGAAAAAGGAGAAATCACAACAGATACTGCAGAAATACAAAAAAAAAAAAAAATAGAATACTATGAACACTTGTATACCACCTGATTTGACAACTAGAAGAAAAGGGCAGCTTTCTAGAGATTGACAACCTGCCAAAACTGCATCAAGATGAAATAGATCGACTGAACAGACCAATCACTAGAAATGAAATTACATATGTAATAAAAACACTCCCGGCAAATAAAAGCGCAGGACCAGATGGCTTCAAAGACAAATTCTACGAAACATACAAAAAGGAACTTGTACCCATCCTCCTTAAACTTTTCCAAAAGTTTGAAGAAGGAACACTCCCAAAGACATTCTATGATGCCACCATCACCCTATACCAAAATCAGACAAAGATAACCACCAAAAAAGAAAACTATAGGCCAATATCATTGATGATTATAAATGCAAAAATTCTCAACAAAATTTTAGCCAACTGAATCCAATAATATATAAAAAAGATCCTACACCACGACCAAATGGGATTCATCCCAGTTTCACAAGAATGGCTCAGCATACACAAATGAATCAACATCATACACCACATTAAAAAGAGAAAAGTCAAAAACCACATGATCATCTCAATAGTTGCAGAAAAAGCATTTGACAAAGACCAATATCCATTCATGGCAAAAACTCTTACCAAAGTGGGGATAGAGGGAACATACCTTATCATAATAAAAGCCATTTATGGCAAACCTACAGCCAATATAAATACTCAATGGATAAAAGCTGAAAGCCTTCCCCTAAAATCTAGAACAAGACAAAGCTGCCCATTCTCACCACTTTTATTCAACATAGTATTGGAAGTCCTAACTATAGCAATAAGACAAACAAAAAGAAATAAAAGGCATCCAAGTAGGAAGAGAAGTGAAACTGTCCCTGTATGCAGAGGACACAATATTATATATAGAAAACCCAAAGGACTTAACCCAAAAACTACTCTAACTGATCAAGAAATTCAGCAAAGTAGCAGGATATAGATTAATATTCAGAAATCAGTCGCATTTCTGTATACTAAGGATGAAATATTAGAAAAGGAATACAAAAATGCAAAAACTTTTAAAATTTCACTCAAAAAAATAAAATATCTGGGAATAAAACTGACCAAGAAAGTGAAAGATTTATATGCTAAGAATTATAAAACATTAATCAAGGAAATTAAAGAGGATTCAAAGAGATGGAAAGATATTGCATGATCCTGGGTTGGAAAAATTAATATTGTAAAAATGGCCATACTACCCAAAGCAATCTACAGATTCAATGCAATCCCTATCAAATTACCCATGACATTTTTCACAGATCTAGAAACAACAAACCAAACATTTATATGAAACCACAAAAGACACAGAATTGCCAAAGTAATCCTGAGGAACAAAAACCAAGCAGGAGGTGTAACTCTCCAAGACTTCAGGCAATTTTGCAAAGCCACAGTAATCAAGACAGTGTGGTACTGGTACCAAAACAGACATACAGGCCAATGGAAGAGAATAGAGAACCCAGAATAAACCCAGAAATAAACCCAGACACTTATGGCCAATTAATCTTCAACAAAGGAGGCAAGAACATTAAATGGGAAAAAGACAGTCTTTTCAGCAAGTGATGTTGGGAAAACTGCATGTAAATCAATGAAACTGGAACACGTCCTCACACCATGCACAAAAATAAACTCAAAATGGCTTAAAGGCTTAAATGTAAGATAAGACGCCATCATATTTCTAGAAGAGAACATAGACAAAACATTTTCTGACATCAACCTTACAAATGTTTTCTCAGGTCAATCTCCCAAGGCAACAGAAATAAAAGCAAAAATAAACCAATGGGACCTAGTCAAACTGACAAGCTTTTGTACTACAAAGGAAACCATTAAAAAAAAAAAAAAAAACAGACAACTTACAGAATGGGAGAAAATAGTTTCAAAATGATTAAGAGCTTAATCTCTAAAATACATAAACAACTTTACATCTCAACAGAAAAAAGCCAATAACCGAATGGAAAAATGGGCAAAAGACCTGAATAGACATTTCTCCAAAGATATACAGATGGCCAACAAGCACATGAAAAATGCTCGACATCACTGATCATTAGAAAAATGCAAATCAAAACTGCAATGAGATACCACCAGTCAGAACGGCCATCATTAATAAGTTCACAAATAGCAAATGCTGGAGAGGGTGTGGAGAAAAGGGAACCCCCATGCACTGTTGCTGGGAATGTATATTGGTACAACCACTATGGAAAACAGTATGGAGGTACCTTAGAAAACTATACATAGAACTATCATATGACCCAGCAATCCCACTCTTGGGCATATATCCAGACAAAACTTTCCATGAAAAAGACACATGCACCTGTATGTTCCTTGCAGCACTATTCACAATAGCAAAGACATGGAAACAACCTAAATGTCCCTCGACAGATACTGGATTAAGAAGATGTGATATATATACACAATGGAATACTACTCAGTCATAAAAAGAACAAAATAATGCCATTAGTAGTAACATGGATGGAACTAGAGACTCTCATACTAAGTGAAGTAAGTCAGAAAGAGAAAGACAAGCACAATATTATGATATCACTTATATCTGGAATCTAATATATGGCACAAATGAACCTTAATGCAGAAAAGAAAATCATGGACATGGAGAACAGACTTGTGGTTGCCAAGAGGAATGGGAAGGAGTGGGATGGAATGGGATTCTGGGGTTAATTGATGCAAACTATTGTCTTTGAAATTAATAAACAATGAGATCCTGCTGTATAGCACTGCAAACTGTATCTAGTCACTTATGATAGAGCATGATAATGTGAGAGAAAAGAATGTATACATGTATGTGTGGCTGGGTCACCTTACTGCACAGTAGAAAATTGACAAAACACTGTAAACCAGCTATAATGGAAAGATTAAAATTAATAATAATAACAATAATAATACATGTTTATGAGACTTATTCTGAATATCATGTGTTTGATATTAAGGACCTTTAACTTCTGTTCATATAGACAGACATTTTATGTCATTTTATGTGATTTATATTCCTATTTGGTTTCTTTTAATTTTCTGTTTTCTAATCTCTATTTTTTATCTTCAGCCCTTAATTTTATTGCTTTTATCTTTCCTATTACAATCATGCAGAGCAGAAAACTTCCTTAGGGATATTACTCAAATTAAATTCCTTAAATTTTTATATACAATACGGCATCATTAAATAGTAAGCATTTTCTGAATTCTATTGTTTTCATGCAATTATTTAGTATATTCTAAGACTTTGAAGTAATTTTCTTGGTGTATTTGATACTCTGGATACATTAAAAAGTATTCATAGTAATATTTTGGTCATCCCAATTCTAAATAAGAGAGATCATGATCATCATATATATATTTTTAATAAAGAGTAGTATAGGAATTCCCTTCATGGCTCAACAGTAACAAACCCAATTAGTATCCATGAAGATGTTGGTTTGATCCCTGGCCTTGCTCAGTGGGTTAAATATCCCGTGTTACCATGTTCTAGAGTGTAGGTTGCAGATATGCCTCAGATCTGGTGTTGCTGTAGCTGGGGTGTAGGCTGGCAGCTGCAGCTCCTATTCAGCCCTTAGTCTGAGATTTCCATATGCCACAGGTACAGCCCTAAAAAGAAAAAAAGAAAGAAAAAATTAGAAAATTAAGGCTAGTATATGATTCTGCAAGACACTGAGGAATGTACTCTTCTAAAAATTTATTTTGAAATATCTTTGGTTGCTTTTTTGCTGTTATTAATTTTTTATTATCACATATAAGAGCGCTTTAGTTTCCTACCTGTGGAGGAAAGAAAAATGTATCTATTATTGCCTTTTCAAGGAAAACTTTTCTATGGTATTATCCCTCAGGACATTTTCCTTGAATCTCTGTTGCACATATTTCCGAAGAAGAATAAATCATCTAGAATTTGTGGTAATCACAACGTAGGTTTCATATTGCAGAGTTACCTTTCCTTTATTTATCTAACTCTTCAGTGTATTATTATTATTATGTATTTTCAATATTTCCACATTACAGATGTAAATGCCAGTTGAACCCTTGGGCTTTACAGGGAGGAAGTGTTATGAAGGAGTCTGTAACGCATCTGCTAAGACCTGCTAGGATGCTCCTTCATTAACTTTGTGCAGCAATTTTCTAAATTCTGTTTTGGTTCAAGATACTCTATAAGAACTTCATGTATTTGTGGCATAATATATGCAATTAATGGTAAAAATGACTCATTAAAGAATAAATATATTTATTGGAAAGCTTATAAAGTTATTAGCATCTTTTGGAAATTTTGAAAAACCTTGAAATGGCCACCATATATAAAACCAACCAACAAAAACTCTATCCCCACCAAAAAAGACTGACAAAAAATACAGTCAAGTTTTGCTTCACTGAACCTTTATAAAATTCCCTTAGAAGTTTTACCCTAAGAAGCCAAGAAGATGAAATACCATTCTTTGATCTCACTAGACCTAGAAATGGGCAAAACAATTAACTCCATTTTCATTTTAAGGAAAAAACAAACAGACAAACGACAACAAAAACACTCCTTAGTCAAGGGAAGATAAATAGACTCTAAAACTGCTAGTGGTACTGAAATGGAAGAGTTTTGTTCTAAACTTGGTGCATTCTGACTCATGCTCAGAGTATCTTCTTCCAATGCTCAAATCAGGTGCTCATGTTAGTACAAACAAAGGCTAGGGAATTTGCCTGTGGATATACCATCACTATACCATCCCTGCAAGCAAAAAGGAATACCAGTTTATATCAATTGCATCTTATAAAATAAATGGACTTATAATTTTATTCTTTAAACCTCCCTATAGTAAAATTAGCACTGAAAAGGCTGGTTTTTATCTACCCCCTTGCTGTCTTATATTTTTAATGTATTTGGCAAAGGAAAATATTTTATTTTTGATGGGAAAAAGAATGACATTTTGATATAATAAAATAAAGCTTTAAATATGTTGTGTATCTCAAGATTAATCAAGTCTTTCAAATATGCATGGCCCAATCAACGTTCCTCTTTGGTCTAAATAATTTTAATTAAGCAGTTCTACCTTCTGTAGCGGTCATTACCAGGAGATAATTGACTGAATCAGTAATGAAGCATTCAATGGATGCTAAACAAACAGCAAGGTTAATTATTTGGCAATGATGTCTGTTATGGAAGTGCAGTGCTGGCCTTCCAAGTTTCTTAATCCCCTGCAGCACCTCTTAGTAAATTATAATAATCTTCATTCAAATATATTGTGCAACTGCAGTTGCTTTGCACCACATAGGGTCAAATCAAGTGATTAAATACCTCATTTAAATATAATAATGGTGAAGTGTACTTTTAAAATTAGTGTATTTCTTTTGGGCAGCATGTTTCCTTTCTCATTTAATTTTTCTTTCAATTTTAAATTTTGAAATAATCTTCCAAATTCTGGTGCTTGGTACCAGCAGAACTGACAGCAAGGATATATTTTGCTTAGAGACACAGTCCAGAAGTTTCATATGATGCAATATGTAATTCCATAGCTTATCTGATGTTTTTATATTCACTCAGGAATTATTTATCCCCTTCTTTCCATCTTGCTAATAAATCACTTGTCCTGGATTACTTGATGAATCAGATTGTTTTCAAGTTGCATACAGGTGTATTTTGCTTTTAATTCTATTCACTAGCTTTTACGCTTTAAAAATGATGTTTTTATGTAGCAAAAAAATGGTTTTTGGAAATCATCTCAATAGAATTTCCTGTTAAAGGTAATTTTTTTTTTAAGAGGTGCACTTATGGTATGTGGAAGTTCCCAGGCTACAGGTTGAAATCCAGGCTACAGCTGCCAGCCTACACCACAGCAATGCTGAATCCGAGCTGTGTCTGTGACCTACACCACAGCTCATGGCAATGCCAGATCTTCGACCCACTGAGCGAGGCCAGGGATCAAACCTGCATCCTCATTGTTGCTAGTTGGGTTCAGTAACCACTGATCCACAAAGGGAACTACGAAAGATAAAATATTAATAAAATAATTTTTGGCTAAGATGATTTGTTCTTAACCGAAATATACGGAAGTAGTCTTTTTTTTGGTTATATTATATTTGCTAAATAATTTCATTTTAAAGGTAAAAATGGTTCCTGTTGTGGCACAGCAGAAACAAATCCAACTAGTAACCATGAGGTTGTGGGTTCAATTCATGGCTTTGCAAAGTGGGTTAAGAATCTGGCATTGCTGTGAGCTATGGTGTAGGTCTCAGATGAGGCTTGGGTCCTGTATTGCTATGGCTGTAGTATAGGCTGGCAGATGTAGATACCATTAAAACCCTAGCCTGGGAACCTCCATATGCCATGGGTGTAGCGCTAAAAAGCAAAAATAAATAAATAAGTGTAAAAATAAAATATTAATATAAATAATCTTGAGCTAAGGTGGTTTGTTCTTAATATAAATAAATGTACAAGGTCTTTTTTTTGGTTACATTATATTTGCTATGTGTCTCAGAATGATTTTCTAAAGGATTTTCTTAGGTCATTGGATTCTTTTGTTTTTCAATTTTCTAAACTCTTAGAATTTTAGACATTATAATTGGATCCTGTTATATAAATATTCTAAAATATAAATAGAAAGAAACAAAATTTTTATTAGGAGGTCTTCAGTAAGTACTATAGTCTTCTTTTATTCTTTTCACTGAATATAAAAGTCAATTTTATATATGTACCTTGTAGAAATGTGGAACAGCATAAAAATTGACTAGAAATGTATTCATATGGGTTATGTTTGAAATATTATTACTTTAAGTATCTATTCTTGTGAGAATAAAAAAGTTTAATGCATATACTCAACACATGGTAATATGCCATAGATGTTTATCTACCAGTGATACTATTATTATCTCCCCTTATTATGCATGAATCAGAGCACTATCTCTTTCTTTAAAACATCTCATAGAATTTTGTTCTCTTATTTATCTGTGCATAGCATCATTGGTTGTTTCCTGTGCATGGAATTCTTTTTTTTTTTTTTTTGTCTTTCTGCCTTTATGTAGAGCCGCACCCGCGGCATATGGAGGTTCCCAGGCTAGGGGTCTAACGGGAGGTGTAGCTGCCGGCCTTCGCCACAGCCCCAGCAACGCGGGATCCGAGCCGCGTCTGCAACCTTCACCACAGCTCACGGCAACGCCGGATCCTTAACCCACTGAGCAAGGCCAGGGATCGAACCCGCAACCTCATGGTTCTTAGTCGGATTCGTTAACCACTGAGCCACGAAGAGAACTCCCTGCGCATGGAATTCTTAGTTTCAGGTTCTTAGCAAATACCTATCTAATCTGACACAGTGATAGCTGACAGTGATAATTCATTTACTTTAACCAAGGTCATTCACAGATTTTCTTTCAGGAGCAGTGGCAATCTCAATTTAATAAACTTTAAGATAAAAACGCTTTTTCTAGGTAATCTCATCATTTATGTGCAAAATTTACAAAAATATTTTGGCCAAATCAGCAGTACACAGATAATACATTTTAGAAAATCTAATATTGAGTTACTATATAAATTATTTAAAAAATATATGCTGTTATTAAAAATAATTTAAGGAGTTCCCATTTCAGTTTTGTGGGTTAAGGACCCAACATTGTCTCTGTGAGGATGTGGATTCAATCCCTGTCCTCCCTCAGTAGGCTAAGGATCTGATGTTGCCATAATCTGCAGTGTAGTTCACAGGTGTGGCTCAGACTGGTATTGCTGTGGCTGAGGTGTAGGCCTACAGCTACAGTTCTATTTCAGCCCATAGCCTGGGAATTTCCATATGCTGCCAGTGCAGCCATAAAAAAAAAAAAAAGTAAAAATAATTTAAGGCTTTATATTTTCTATTTTGATGTTTTCTCCAAATACATAATGCTATCAGAAATTCAACTCATGTTTTGTTTCTCAAAAAATTATTCCATGCACAAAAAAATCATATCAGATTATCTTTACTCTCTTTTATATGATTCATGGAATTACAAAATAAGTTAGAATTATTAGAAGAATTCTGAAAGAGAAATTCTTGACCAGCTATATACATACATTTCTGTATACATCAACACTAAATTTGAAAACAGTATATTTTGCAAATATTTTGAAGAACATTAATACAATTGAAGTTTCTCAGGTCTACTTACATAGAAACTGAGCAGACTTAATCCATTAATAATCAGATCAAATTTATTTTAATGACTTAAAATGCCAAGAATTTTTTTTCTTTTTTCTTTTTTTTTTTTGCTTTCTAGGGCTACACCCAACCATATGGAGATTCCCAGGCTAGGGGTTGAATCAGAGCTGTAGCCGCCAGCCTGTGCCACAGCCACAGCCACAGCAATGCCAGATGCGAGCCTTGTCTGCAACTTACACCACAGCTCATGACAACAACGGTTCATTAGCCCACTGAGCAAGGTCAGGGATCAAACCTGCAATCTCATGGTTCCTAGTCGGATTCGTTAACCGCTGTACCATGACGGGAACTGCGCCAAGAATTTTTTTGATCAAAATTTAAAAGGGATATGGGAATTCCAGCCACACATATCAAACTAACAAAATTTGAAGTGCAGAAAATCACATTTTACGTGATAAAAACCACAGAGAACACAGTTTCATGGTATCCCATCTGACTAGATCCCCAGCTCCATCATGGCTCATATGTGGCACTAGGAGAAGTCTCTTGCTCTGGTGGTGTGTGTCCCTCAAGCCAAAAAGAAGGAAAGCTTTAATTTCCTACAAATAAATTCAAGGAAGAAATGTACTCAACAATTAGCACTACAACAGGCAACAAGAAAAAGGTGGAGAATGTAGGATATAAAAAGACTTTGAAGCATCTTATTCTGGATACCTGACTTTGGCCAGATTTATTTTCCCTAGGATCATATACTCTATTTAGAAGCCCTCCTTTTTGACAAACATTTTATCTGCGTAAGACATTGTTTTGCTAAAGAAAATCAGGTCTCTGGAAAAAAAAAAGTGAATTAAAATGTTGAATCCCACCTAATATTTTTAATGCAAATGAGCAGCTAAATAGAAAAGACAAAACAAATTTTGAAAATCCTCCTACATTTGAAAGGAGAATTATCAAGTCAAACTACTCATATTTATGGAAATGGTGGGACAATGTTTAAAGCTCTGTGTCTACCTTTGCTGAACAAATCCATATTTTTACCTGTGGTACCCAAATCAGATTTTAAAAGATGCTCAAAACTGAACTAACTCACCCTTATGGATCTCCCAGCACAAATGTGCACACACACACACACACACACACGTGCACACACACCACACACACACACAAAAGCATTGTTTCCAAATGGCTCCACTTTCTGGTGCTAGAAAAATATCACTTGGTTTTAATAACAAGAAAATGGCAGATCTTTATCAACCTAGCCAAAGCAAAAATACTTATTAACTTTACTGATGTCTGTAATATATTTCTAATAATTAACATGTATTTTCCTCTCACTCTAAAGGTAGAAGCAAAGGGGATTATATTCAATAATTACCTCATGCACTAGTATATTAAAATAGATGCAAGTTACTTTATTTTTTCAGTCTTTCAACCATTTTCTTGATATCTGGCATATTTTTTAGACTCTATTTCAGAAAAGAAACCCAAACAGTTTTCAGGTCTCATTCCACAGTTTCACATTAATCAAATACCTTGCAGAGTTATTTGAAAGCTTTCCACCTTGGTCATCCTGCGTTCAGTAAAAAAGATAAACAGTTCCCAGTAGAAGTTATTTTTATGTAATGTGTACCAAAAAGAAAATTTAAAAAGTTTCAAAAACAGAGAGTTACATTCTGGCTCGGTGATAAGGAACCCAAATAGTATCCATTAGGATAAGGTTTCAATCCCTGCCCTTGCTCAGTATGTTAAGTATCCTGCATTGCTGTGAGCTGTGCTGTAGGTTGGAGATGCAGCTCAGATCCTGTGTTGCTATAGCTGTGGTGTAGGCCAGTGGTTGTGGCTCAGATTCCACTCGAAGCAAGGGAACTTCCATATTCCACAAGTGTGGCCCTAAAAAAAAATAAATAAGTTTCTAAAACAAATTCCACCTCTTACTGTCTTTTTTCAAAGGAATTTATCTTTTTTTTTTTTGGATTGCTGTCATAGCTGCAAGGAGAGTTGAATATTCATTATTTCTCTGCTGCATAAAAATAATTTTCCAGTTTATGTTATTTTTAATACATGAACTATGATGAATTATGCATTTATAGATATAAAAATGAAGAATTAATAGTTTCTGAATTAAATTACAGTGTACACATTACATTGATTATCTGTAGTTTTCATTACACTTTGTCCCAGCTAATCATGATCTGTCTAACATTAGAAATAGGTCAAATTGTTGCTACTAATATTTTGGAAAGTATGTTGTAAACTAAATCATTTCCACTCAAAATCATGTTTGTTACTTTTTTTTTTCTTTCTTAACATCTCAATTTTTCAGGTAATTCCTATATATTGCTTTCATAGGTAAACATGTAAGTAGTATAAACATGCAAGTAGATATTACTGAAATACTCCCAAATATTTTATGACACAGTAGAGGAAATAAGACATGTTATAAAAAGACATTAGAAGTTTAAATCAGAGTGTGCGTAGCGGTGTACAGAAGTGTGGTTATCCCAGGATGACAAGTATGGGTTAAGTAGAATATAGGCACACTCTTCTTATTGAGCAAGTTTACATCGCTTGAAGTTAGAGAGAGCAGATGGTAATCGATCATTTGGGAGGAATGCTGTTAAGAGTATTTCAGGCAACTTACACTATATATACAGTGGCACAAAGGTATGAAGTAAAAGAGCAAAGAACATATTCTGGGAACTGCCTGTAGATTGACCTGGAGAGAGTAAGAAATTGGGGGAGTGGGTTGAAAGTGGAGAAACATAAAAGGGAACATCATTGAAAGTTCTGGGCTTCATAAAGGATGCCACATTCTCCTTTTATCAGCTGAGAGGTGTCGCTGCTTACTGCTGTTGCTCATCTCTGGATTGGCTCACTATTTGTTTGATTGATTAGGGGCTTTTCGAGCACTTCCCACACCAACATAAAGAGCTTTCTATTTTTAAAATCCCTCCATTGGGTCACTGCCATGGGCTCTCTGGACCAATACAGACTGTTAACAGCATCAATATGAATATTCTCATGCATACTTCCTGATGCACATGTGAAAGCATTTTCCAGGTTTGCATGTTCATTACAATGCACGCTGGTCACACGGGCTTTTAAGTACTTGAAACAAGGGGATTTTTTCAATTTAGATATGCTCTGAGTATAAAATAGATACCTGATTTTGAAGACAATGCAAAAAATGTAGAGTATCTTATACTTTTAAATTGGTTACATGTCAAAATAGCAATATTGTAGACATGCTGATTTAAGTAAAACACATTATTAAAATGTATATCACCTATTATTTTTAATGTGGTTACTAGAAAATTTAAATTTGCCTATGGTCTTGCATTACTTTCTTACTCGATAGAGTTGATCTAAGGTGATTTGTGGTGGAATTGTTGAGTCATGAGCGTAAATATAAATTCATCATATTTACTAGAAAACATTAAAGGGTTTTCGAAAGTGCTTGTAAGAATTCTTTCTTTCTTTAGCAGTGTCTAAGAGTTACAGTTAGTTCCCTATTCTTTAACCTGGTTTCTACTTCACACCTTACCTTTTGTTAAAATGGTGAATATATAACGACAGCTCAATGCATTTATCTGATTACTAGTAATTTGTATACATTTTCATACTTGTTAGTTCATGTTCTATTTTTGCATAGTATCTTAACAGTCTTCATTTCTACAAATATTGACAAGTGAATATTTATACATCATAGAGCCCTCCAGAGCAAACATTGTCTATAAACTTTAACTTTTATACTACATAGTCACATTTTTAGAGAATCTCACTCAAAAATAAACACACAAATATTCCAGCAGAATTAAAATAGAACCATCAAATATTTCAGTCTGATTTATATAGTTTTAGATTTCTGTTGGACTGGAGCAAGTATTTTAGACTAAATAAATATATTTGAATAGGACTGATGTTTTTACTTTTCAAAGAAGTGTTAATCCTTTTACTGACACAAATGTAAAGAATGCTCTTTTTTTCTTTTTTTTTCCCATTGCCAAAGCTTTAAAGCATAGCTTATATAGCCAGAGTCCTATTTCACCTGTCTCAGGGCTTTAGAGACAGGGAACAGATGTTTGCTGGAGAACTTTTTTTATAGCAAATCTTTGTTTCAAGTTGCTGAATCTCTTATGAGAAAAACAAAGCAGTTTGGATATATTTACAATTGAAAGAGTGCTTACAATTTAAAGCTGTCAGCAAATTATCCTTCACACTCATCATAAATTCAACTTATTGAAATTCACCTTGTGATCGCTTTCAGGCTTTTATAATCTCAAATTGAACAGAGTACTCAAACCAATGGTAGAGTCCATAAAGGAGAGGTAACCAATAACAAATTATGTGCTCAGAAATGTGCATTCAGCCAGCTGCTGCATATGAAACTCTGTTTCTTGGCAGAAGATATTCAGATGTAGATTTTCCTCTTTGTGTGGGTCTAGTTGGTAAGCATACAAAAGATGGGATAGAAGGGCAGTCATCATAGAAGTCTTAGAAAAACAAAGTTGATCTCAACATATTTAAAATATTACTGATGAAATAAAGTAAACTGGACAGAGTAAAATTCATGTTTGCATGTAAGCCATGAAAAAAGTAAATATAAATAATAGAGGAGACCTTATTTTTTAAGCTTTCATCTCTGCCAATTTGAATATTAAGAATTAAAAAACTGGGACTGTGTCGTGAACGTCGTTAATTTTCAATCTCAGTTTTATGAGTTGTGCTATGCACAAAGACAACTGAAATTATAAATTCTAGATGCTTAGCTTTAAGATAAGAAAAAAGCATCAAAACTAAGAATGTTTAAAATATCAGAATTTCAATACTGTCTATAAATCATTCAACACTTTTTTATGAGATGTAAATTTAGCAGTTAAAATAAGCAACCAGACTACACGCTTAAAAATCATTGTCGCTATAAAAGAGAATACATATGTTTCTTTTTGAACCTTTAAAGAAAGTTATGTAATAATAAATTACAATATTCATAACTAAAATGTTAATGTAATTTATATAACATAGTACCCTTTTTTATTCACTTACTGTTCTTTGACTTTGAACTGCTCTTTTAACATGTAACATTATATATTTGCCATTATTTTAGCTTCCTTTTCTCAAAGCTGTGTCTTCTACCAGTTTATGAGTTCCCTAGGGAGGGAATTGTGCCTGATTCTTAGTTGATGCTAGAAGTTCAAAAATTAAGATGGCAAAATAAATGAATAAGTAAACAAATTTGCAGTTATAAGATGAATAATATCTGGTGAGCTAATGAACAGAATGGTGACTACAGTTAACAATTCTGAATAGTATACTTGGAATTTGCTAAGATAGGTCATAAATGTTCTCATCACACACATCAAAATGGATGGATGTTTAAACTATATCTTGGTAAGAATTTTACAGTATATACATATATCAAATACTCATGTTGTATAGCTTACATTTATACAATTTTATTTGTAAATTTTATCTCAATAGAATGGAAAAATGAAGTGATAGATGATAGATAGATAGATAGATAGATAGATAGATATAATAAAGCATCATGTTGAAATTCATATAGTTAGTGATCTATTGTTTTAGTTCCAGCTTTAAATCTCTACACATTCTTTTATCTTATTCCTCTATCTTGCATAGAGCCTTTATTCCTATCCATGGCATAAACAAAGAAACTTTTCACACAATATCGAGTGTACTACAAAACTCTGCCTTTCAAAAACATGAGAAAATGAAAGAAACTGAATTATATTCAGACAGAACATCTTTAGAAATATAAAAGGCATTGAAAATAAGTAGAAATTAAGTGATAATATTTCTCTTAGATATGGTGGTAAGGAAACAATGATGTTCATTAGTTCAATTGGTGGAGATTTGCTATCAGGTATCACACACATCCCTGTAATATGTATACAAATTCTGACCATAGTATTGCGTAGTCACTATAAAACACTTGCTAGAACAATAGCCTAATGTTAACTAGTGTAAGGAGTGAGCAAGAGTTCACACATGTTCAACTAGATAATGCAACATTAATTTATTTTTATCTGCTCAAAGGGCAGTTACTAAATGGAGGAAGATTCAGATAAATTGATTGTAGGAGTAAATGGTAAAAGGGAAAAAATCTATATTAAACCACTGAAAATAATTAAAACTGTGAAATAGATTTCATTTAAATGATTGTTTCTGCTGTTTTGTCTATGAATTTGTTTGCATGCATTTCCTTAGATATATTTTGGATTGTTCTAAAATACCCAATAAATGAGAAATTTTCAAAATGCTTCCCCATATATCTTGTTTTAATTACAAATTTATATAGTAATTTATAAAATTATTTTCCATACTACCAGGAACCAGTTTTGGAATTTAAATATGCACCAAAGTAAATAAAGTTGCTGCCTGATTTAGTCCTATATTGCTAATGAGGTCCAGGAATTAGCATAAATCTCCCAAGCTCTGCACATCCTTATCGTCTTTCTAGGGTTGAGTACCTGGTTGTGCTTTATCTTCAGAAGCAGTATTTCAAGAAGTGAGAAAATTATGTGACAATTTGAGAAGTTAATTCAGGCATTAGGGTTGTTCTATTTATTCCTCAAAATATTCCAAAAGATCTCATCCACAACCACCAACTTCATGAATTAAATAAATAGAAATGAATAAGTAAAAATACCAACATGGCACATATTTTGTTAAGAAGAGTAAAATTAATGACTGTTTCAGAAATGAAAAAAATGTAATTCTTATTCTCAGGTTGCAATCAGGAAAAAAAAAAGAAAAGAAAGAAAAGGAAATAGGCTATAAAGAAAAATTACCCCTGTGTTTGTAGGAACTATATTATCTAAGTTCAGCCATAATAATAAAAATTTTAGGAAATCCAGTCCAGTTTTATGAATAATGTTTTCCAGGATCTGTGTGTTTTATCAAAGTATTTTATAACATTTAAATATTTAACAAAGGAATTTCTGTTGTGGCTCAGTGGGTTAAGGACCCAACATTTTCTCTGTGAGCATGCCCTTCTATGCCTGGCCTCACTCAGTGGGTTAAGGATCTCACATTGCTGTAAGCTGTGAAGTAGTTCTCAGATTTGTTTCAAATCCATTGTTGACATGGCTGTGGCATAGGCTAGCAGCTGCAGCTCTGACTTGACCCCTAACCTTGAAACTTCCATAGGCTACAGGTATGGCCATGAAAAAGAAAAAAAAGGAATTAAAAAAAATTTTAGAATAGATTTAGATTTGAAGGTATAAAGATAGTGCAGAGTTTCCATATCCCGCACCAAATTTCCACCTTATTATCAGCATCTTATATTCAAATGGCATGTTTGCTGAATTAATTGGTGATGTTGATACATTATAATTAATTAAGCACTATATTTTATTCAGATTTCTTTGAATTTTTCCAAAGGTCCTTTTCTTATCCAGGATCCTATCCAAGATTCTATGTTGTATTTAGTCATTTTATTTCCTTAGGCACCTCTTGGCTGTGACAATTTCTTAGACTTATCATGGTTTTGATGGACATTTTTTATCACAGTCTTTTTTTATTATTATTACTTCATGAATTTTATTATTTATAGGTGTACAACAATCATCACAACCAAATTTTAATAGCATTTCCATCTGAAACCCTCAGTGCATCCCTCCACCTCTCAGCCTCTCTCATTTGGAAAACCTAAGTTTTTCAGAGTCTGTGAGTATCTTCTTCAAAGTTCATTTTTGCCCTTTTTTAGATTCCACATGTAAGTGATAGCATTTGATGTTGGTGGCTGATTGTCTGACTGACTTCACTTAGTATGATAATTCCTAGGTCTATCCGTGTTGTTCCAAATGCTGTTATTTCTTTCCTTTTAATGGCTAATATTCCATTGTGTATAAGTACCACATCTTCTTTATCCAGTCCTCTGTCGATAGACATTTAAGTTGTTTCCATGTCTTGGCTATTGTATAGCGTGCTGCAGTGAACACTGGAGTACATGTGTCTTTTAGAATCATGGTTTTCTCTGGATAGATACCCAGGAGTGGGATTGCTGGATCAGGTGGTAATTCTATTTTTAGTTTTCTGAGGAATTGCCATACTGTTTTCCACATCGGTTGCATCAATTTACATTCCCATCAACAGTGTAACAGGGTTCCTTATTCTCCATACCCTCTCCAGCACTTATTGCTTGTGGACTTTTTGATGATGACCAGTCTGGCTGGTGTAAGGTGGTACCTCATAGTGGTTTTGTTTTGCATTTCTCTAATAATGAGTGATGTCGATCATCTTTTCATGTGTTTTTTGGCCATCTATATGTCTTCTTTGGAGAAATGTATGTTTAGATCTTCTGCCCATTTTTTGATGGGATTGTTTGGTTTTTATTGGTATTGAGCTATAGGAGGTATTTATTAATTTTGGAGATTAATCCCTTGTCAGTTGATTCATTTGCAAATATTTTCTCCCATTCTGGGGCTTGTCTTTTCATTTTATTTAGGGTTTCCTTTGCTGTGCAGAAACTTTTAAGTTTAATTAAGTCCCATTTGCTTATTTTTGTTTTTATTGTCATTACTCTAACAGGTAGATCTGAGAAGATGTTGCTGTCATTTATGTTGGAAAGTGTTTAGCCTGTGTTTTCCTCTAAGAGTTTTATACTATCTGGTCTTATATCTAGGTATTTAATCCATTTTGAAATTATTTTTGTGTATGGTATTAGGAAGTGTTCTAACTTCATTTTTTTACATGTGGCTGTCCAGTTTTCCCAGCACCACCTATTGAAGGGACTATCTTTTCTCCATTGTATATTCTTGCCTCCTTTGTCATAGATTAGTTGACTGTAGGTGCTTGGGTTTAATTCTGGGCTTTCTATTCTGCTCCACAGATCTAAATTTCTCTTTGTGCCTGTACCATACCATTTTGATGACTGTAGCTTTGTAGTATAGTCTAAAGTCAGGGAGCCTGATTCCTCCAGCTCCATTTTTCTTTTTCAGGATATCTTTGGCTATTCTGGGTCCTTTGTGCTTCCAAAGAAATTTTAAAATATTTTGTTCTATTTTTGTGAAGAATATTCTTGGTGACTTCATAGGGATTGCATTGAATCTATAGATTGCCTTGGATAGTATAGACATTTTGAATGTATTGACTCTTCCAATCCAATAGCATGTTATATCTTTCCATCTGTTTGTGTCATCCTTGATTTCTTTCATCAGCGTCTTATAGTTTTATGAGTATAGGCCTTTTGTCTCTTTAGGTAGGTTTATTCCTAAGTATTTTATTCTTTTTGATGTGATGGTAAATGGGATTGCTTCCCTGATTTCCTTTTCTCATCTTTCACAGTTGGTACATAGAAATGCAGTTGATTTCTGTGTATTAATTTTGTATCCTGCAACTGCCAAATTCATTGATGAGCTCTAACAGTTTTCTGGTAGTCTTTAGGATTCTCTAGGTATAGTATCATGTCATGTGCAAATAGTGATAGTGTTACTTCTTCCTTTCCAATTTGGATTCATTTTATTTCTTTTGCTTCTCTGATTGCTGTGGCTAGGACTTCCATAACTCTGCTGAATAGTTGCAGTGAGAGGTAACATCCTTGTCTTGTTCCTGATCTCAATGGGAATTCTTTCAGCTTTTCACCATTGATAATGATGTTAGCTCAGGGTTTGTCATATATGGCCTTTATTAGGTTGAGGTCAGTTACCTTTTATGCCCATTTTCTGAAGGCTTTTTATCAGAAATGGGTGTTGGATTTTGTCAAAGGCTTTCTTTTACATCTATTGAGAGAATCGTATGGTTTTTATTCTTCAGTTTGTTAATGTGGTGTATCGCACAGATTGATTTGTGGATATTGAAGAATCCTTGCATCCCAGGGGTAAATACCACTTGATCATAATGTATGATCCTTTTAATGTATTGTTGGATTCAGTTTGCAGTATTTTGTTGAGGATTTTTGCATCTATGTTCATCAGTGAAATTGGGCTGTAATTTTCTTTCTTTGTGGTATCTTTGTCTGGTTTTGGTATCTGGGTGATGGCTGCCCCATAGAATGAGTTTGGAAGTGTTCCTTCCTATGCAATTTTTTGAATAGTTTCAGAAGGGTTGGTGTTAGCTCTTTTCTAAATGTTTGATAGAAATCACCTGTGAAGCCATCTGGTCCTGGACTTTTGTTTGTTGCAAGGTTTTTAATCACAGTTTCAATTTCAGAACTTGTGATTGGTCCTTTCATCTTTTCTATTTCATCTTGGTTTAGTCTTGAAAGATTGTACTTTTCTAAGAATGTGTCCATTTCTTCTATGTTTTCCGTTTTATTGTCATGTAGTTTCATATAGTAATTTCTTATAATCCTTTGTATTTCTGTGATATCCATTGCTACTTCTTTTGCATTCCTAATTTTATTGATTTGAGTCCTCTCTCTTTGTTCTTGGTAAGTCTGGCTAAGGGTTAATCACTTTTGTTGATCTTTTCAAAGAACCAGCTTTTAGTTTCACTGATCTTTTATGTGGTTTTCTTCATTTCTATTTCATTTATTTCTGCTCTGATCTTTTTGATTTCTTTTTTCCTACTAACTTTAGGTCTTGTCTGTTCTTCTCTCTCTAGCTGCTTTAGGTGTAAAGTTAGGTTGTTTATTTGAGCTTTTTCTTGTTTCCTTAGGTACACTTGTATTGCTATAAGCTTTCCTCTTAGAACTGCTTTTGCTGCATCCCAGAGGTCTTGGAGTGTTGTATCTTTGTTTTCATTTGCTTGTAGGTATTTTTTAGTTTCCTCTTTGATTTCTTCATTGTTTGATGACAGTTTTGAGGAGACCTGGTAGTTGCTTCATAGAATGTCTCTCGGCTGGGATTTTTTTAATATTCTTTCCATGATTAATCTGCTGTAGCAAGTTTAGCAGAGAAAACCTGTAGATGTAAAGTGACATTTCACCACATCATTTCAAATGCATATAGTATCAACATGACACCACCATTTATGTTAATCATTGGCTTAGGTAGCCTTTTTCAGTATTCTCCACTCTAAAGATATTCTTTCTTCCCCCTTCCATACTGTAAGCTTTACAGGAGAGTCATTGTGTGTAGCCCTTTAAGGGGTGGGGAATTACGTTCTAATTCCCTGAAAAAGAATATCTACAAATGTTATTTGGCATCTTTATACATAGAAGCTATGTCTAGGCTTTACCATTTAATGTTCATTTATTCAGTTCTATATTGTAGCAATATAAACTAATGGATATTCTCAGCTTCTGTCTCCTTTTGACATAGCTCTCATCACTGTGGTTGGTTGGGTGCCTAGGTTTCTACTTTTTTTTAATTTTTTGCTTTTTAGCATAATAAGATTCTCCAGGCTTGTCTTGTATATTTCCTGCCCCAGTCTGAGAATCAGTCATTTCTCCAACAAAGAGAACTTGTTCCTTATATTGGAATATGGTGTTAAAACCAAGAACTGGGCATTAAGTGGGCTTATTGCTACTGGGTTTTCATTGTTTCTACACTCTCTCAGCTAAGAGAAAGAAGAGATATATGTGTGTACCCTAACCATGTATATAGACATATCTGTACTTATATCATCTATGTCTATGTATCTCCATCTGTATCTATAATATTTTAAACATGATTTCAAAAGGAGGTCTCCAACTTTAACCCAAATGGCTCATTCCAGTCTCCTTTCCTTACTTATCCAAACTCCCACCTCAAAGGTGAGAAAATTAAATCCCTCCATTTAACATCCATTTATTGGATTTTTTTCATTTCCACTGTAAACATATAGAGGTTTTAAAATTTTTAGCCCCTACCCCAAGGGGAACCAACTTTATAATTTAAAGTTTTTATATGCAGTTACAATTACTTTTAATCTCACAGGCTTCATTTAGTATCAAGGTTCCTAAATTGTCACCTTTTTGTAACCAACCACAGGTGAAATTATATTCTTTTGTTATAATCTGCTTTTTTCCTAAAAGATACCTTTTTTGATATGTATACTAAAGCCACACACTTTCTTCTGTAAAGTTTTCTGAGTGTTGGCAAATTTTTAATTGCTGTTTATCTATCATCATTGTATTATACAGAATAATTTCACTGAACTAAAAAATCCCCTGTGCTTCACCCATTCAGTTGACCTCTCCAAATATCTGGTAGTGACTCATCTGTGTAACAATATATTCAAAATTTTGCTTTCTCCAGCATATCGTATAAGTGGAATCAAACAATAGGTGGTCTTTTTTTATCTAGCCATTTTCACTTATCAAGTGATTTACTCATATTTTAATTGGATTGATATCTAATTTTTTAAAATTACTGAAGAGTATTTCATTGTATGGGCATACCTCAGATTTATCCCTTCACCTACTTAGGGATATCTTACTCCCAGTTTGGGCTGCCTATGAATAAATTGCTATAAACATTCATGCATATGTTTTAGGGTAGATGTACATTTTCCAGTAAGTTTGGTAAAACCTAGAAGCACAGTTAATGGATAGTAGTATATGACTATTTTTTAAGCTTTTTAAGACACCACCAAAGTATTTCCCAAAGCATCTTTATCATTTTGCATGCTCACCAACAATAATTCTGTGAGTCAGCTGTTCTATGTCATTTCCAGACATTAGAGTGCCAGAGTTTTTGTTTTTTTGTTTGGTTTTGTTTTGTTTTTAAAAAATCATTTTAGTTACATAGTGGCGTTTTACCATATGTTTCAACTAATTTCATTCCACCTTCAAGGAACACTGTCCTGCTTTATATGTAGTACAGGTACCTTATGATTGAGTACTCCCAATTCTTCACTCTCATCCCTTATGACATTGTTGTTTTTCATTTCAGTTATCCATATACTATAATCACCTAATACTTTGATATTATTTTTAAATAGGTAACTATTAGAATTATTAAGAAATTATTTTAAAACTTGTTTAATTTTATTTTTATTTATGCCTTCTTTCTTATTCTTCCATATATAGATCCAGATTTCAGACATATATTAAATACTTTTTTCTGCCTGGAAGACTTTTAACATTTCTTTTAGGTCAGGGAATTGGTGATACATTTCTTCTCTTTCTCTTTGGGAATGACTTTATTTCTTGTTTGCTTTGAAGAATATTTTTCTGGACACAGAATTCTAAGCTGGTGAAATTTCTCTTTCAAAAATGAATATTTCAGTCTAGTCTCTTAATACATTCTTTCTGAGAAGTCCACTGTAATTTTTATCCTTATCCCCCCATAAATAAATTACTCTTATTCTCTCTCACTGCCCCCCCCAGCAAGAGTTGTCATTTTCTTTGGTTTAACTGCATTTGACTATGATAATATGCTGAGGTGTGCTCGTTTATTTATCCTGCTTGGTGTCCTCTGAACTCCCTGGACCTATGTTGTCATTTTTTAAAATATTATCTTTTGTTATTGCTTCTAGTATTTCTTCTAGTCTACTCACTCTTCTCCTTCAAGTATTCAAATCATGTACTATGTACATTAAACTGTTTGAAATTGTACAGTTCTTTGATACTCCGACCATTTTTTTCATTCTATTTTTTACTTAGTATTTTGGTTTGGAAGTGTTTATTGATCTATCTTCAGTCTCATTGATTCTTTCCTTGACTGTGCCCAGTCTACAGCACTCCCTATCAAAGACAGTCTTCATTTCTGTTATGGTTCTTTTGATTTCTAGTATTTCCTCTTGAATTTTTGTTACAGTTTCCATAACTCTACTTTTCAGTGTCCATTTGTTCTTGCATGCTATCTACATTAATGTTATAGTCATTAATGTAGCAAAGTTATTTTAAATTCCATATCTGATAATTCCAGCATCTATGGCATAGCTGAGTCTTGTGCTGATGCTTCTTTTTTTTCAGACTGTGTTTTCCTTACCTCTTAACATGTATTTTTTTTTTTCGTTAAAAGGATATGTCATTTAATGGGTATAGGAAGAAAGGTAAATATACTCTGAGATACTTTGCTAATCTGTCTAGGAATCAGGCTGTATTAAATGTTTTATATATGTATAGATGCTAGACACTAGAAACTGTCATATCCTTTTTCTTGTGTCCTTTATTTTCTTTTGGCTTCCCTAAGAACACCTCTTTAGAATCTGTGTTGTGCAGTATTTTCCACTGTCATATGGGAGCCCTTTGGATGTGGTAATAGAGCATAAGGAAGAGAATCACTCTATAATCTTATGATTATTATAAACTTAAACTTTTATTGGGACTGTGGCCATTTCATATCTTCCCCCCACAAGAAAGTTAATTATGCTAAACTTAGAAATGAAATTACTTGTTTGGTTGGTTGTTTTTTGGGCAATATACATATATGCAAAGGCAATTTAACTTATTGTTTTTGGTTGAGATGTAAATAACTATACTGATCGTGGTCTTTGGGTCCATTAGTCAATAACAAGCTTTATATCTAAGCCAGTATGCTTTTCCAAACATTATTTTATTAAATATTGCTTATGTACATCTAGCTTTAAAAAATAGGCTTTATTCAGGTTAATATGTTCCTTGTTCTCTTACGAATTAATGTTTATTAAACTCTTTGAAAATTATTGATTTATATTTCCTTCTTTGTAAATTATACTCTAAAAACTTTAAAAAAATTAAATAAATCCCATATAGACAAAATACCAGCCATATTTTCCAACATAAATACAAGTAAAACCTACAGGGAAATTTAAAAGTGATACCTTTTGAGTGCCCATTGTGCCTTAGCAGGTTAGCCACCGGATATAATGTCTGCGAGGATGTGGGTTTGATCCCTTGCTCAGTGGGTTAAGAATTCAGTGTTGCGGCAAGCTGAAATGTACATTTTAGATGCAGCTCAGCTTTGGTGTTGTTGTGTCTGTGGCACAGTCCTCAGCTGTAACTCGGATTTGATCTCTAGCCCAGGAACTTCCATATGCCATAGGTGCAGATCTAAAAATAAATAAGTAAATAAATAAATAAATAAATAAAATACCCTCCCTAAATAATTACTCTGTTCAATAGGAAATTCAATGGTATGTTATAGACTATTCTGAAAATAAAATGATAGTCATATAAAATCATTATCTGTAGTAAGAGATCTCATGTAAGCATGTGTTTTAGAAAACTGCGTATATTAAAAACAAAGACAACTTAAAGGAACTAAAAAGTCAGTTTGAGCACTTCCAAAATGATCATCAGAATAAACAGGAAAAGAAAGAAAATAATCAAGAAGACATTGATAAGAAATAACAAAATTTAGAAACTTCTCTCCCGAAAAACAGCAAAACTACAACTAAATGCCGAGCAGTCTTCAACCAAATGGACTGTAAACTTCCAAAAAAGATATTCTACTCCAGAAGACAAAGAGGAGACAATATCAAGAGGTAGGAGGGGCGATTACGCGATAGAAGCAACCCCATACCTCCCGGGTGGGAAGCCCCACAGACTGGAAAGTAACTGCATCACAGAGACTTAGCTACAGGACTGAGAGTTCTGAGCCCAACGTCAAAACCCCACGCCTGGGGATCGGGCACAGGGAGAAAGAGCCCCCGGAGCATCTGGCATTGAAGGCC
>PVHT021183696.1:2460326-2522382 GCA_004024745.2 Catagonus wagneri
AAAGAGACACAATGAACTTCTTTGAAGAACAGACAATGACTCACAGATTTTGGAAAACCTTGGTTTTTCAAATAAGACAATCTGGGGGGTGGGGGGATGCACTGTGGGTTTGGGACACAAAATCTATCGTATTGACTTATGATCTTTGTACACCTATAACTGAAATAAAATTCATTGTTAATATGAAAAAAAAAAGAAATAACAAAATTTAGTATTTATATACATTCAAAAGACTAAGAAAATAGGAAGCAAATAATAATCTGTGAAGTTTAACTATGAAATTAAAAATAAATAAATGTAAGATTAGTAGTAATAAAAAGGCTATAACAACATACATATATTTTTGAGAAAGTATATAAAACTTTTAATATTCCCTTAGATTACCCACAGTCCTGATAAATTTGAATATTAATAGCATGAATTACTTTCAAATAAATATTAGTTATTAAGCTGATTTAAAATTGATGAAAAACCTAATAAAAATCATTGTCTTTGTGCAGGAAAAGATGAGATTTGAAGGAAAAGAAAGAGGTAATGGACCTCTAGATAGAGTAGTGATTAAGAATGGCCTGTTTGTGGTAAAATTAAAGCAGGGCTCTAATGAGGTTGAAGTTGTTACAGGGTTAGGGACCTCTCCAGGGCAGGAGAGTGAGCTCTTATGTAACATTCAGAAATGAATTGTCTGAGGAGACACGCATACTGACAAAGCAGAAGACTTTATCAAAAAGGGGTGCTTGAGCATAGAGAAGCAAGGTAAGGGAACCCAGGGGAGAACTGCTCTTCCATGTGGTTCACAGTCAGTGTTTTTTGTAGTGCGCTTAGCTTTCTGGGTTGTCTTTGGCCAATCATCTTGCTAATGCCCATATTTGGCCTTATTCGGGGCATGTCCTGATAGTACATACATCTTACAGTCAAGATGGTTTCCAGCATGAGGGTTTCTGGAAGTTGATAGAACATATGACCAGCTGATGTCTCCTCCTTCTTTTTGGCCCCTCTCAAATTCTTGGGTTCATTTCACAGCTGTTTGCAGGACCTACTGTTAGGAGACAATCTATGTGAGCAGTGGTTCTTACTGTGCCTGGCCAAGGTGGGCAGCTTCCCTCAGTGAATCCCTAACAAAGTGATCTATTCAAATACAGGTAGCTTTAAAATTTATAGATAGGAGTGGAGTTCCCGTCGTGGCTCAGTGGTTGACGAATCTGACTAGGAACCATGAGGTTGTGGGTTCGATCCCTGGCCTTGCTCAGTGGGTTAAGGATCCGGCGTTGCCGTGAGCTTGTGTGTAGGTTGCAGACGCAGCTCGGATCCCGCGTTGCTGTGGCTGTGGTGAAGGCCAGCAGCTACAGCTCCTGTTAGACCACTAGCCTGGGAACCTCCATATGCCACGGGTGCGGCCCTAGAAAGCAAAATAAATAAATAAATAATAAATAAATAAATAAATAAATAAATAAAATTTATAGATGGGGTAAGAGCAATTGTAGACAGTATAACATAGGATGACTTGATATATTGAAAAATAACAAAAAAGCCATTGTGGCTTGAGTGAGCAAGTATAAAATAGTGGGCCAGAAATGATACTGCTATAGATTTGAAATTTAATACCATAATTATTGCAGAAATTAACTGTTAGAGAATTATTATAAGAAAAAGACTCAGCTAAGTAACTACAGATCTTTCTAAGTGACTAATTCTTAGGTTATTTAAGAATTTTCAGAAAATAGAAAAATTTGAGAATCTAAGATAATGCAAATGAAATAAAATACTATAGAAAATATAATTTATTAATGCTGATGTAAATATTACATACAATATTAGCAAATGAAGCTAACAAAAATTCAAAAGCTATGAAAATATATTAAATAAATTCAAAGATTATTCAAGATTTAAAAATATATAAATATAATCCACAGTTATTTATGCCAAAGAAAAGAATGAATCATCTCAATAGTTCCTGAACAAGCATTTGATAAAATTTAGAATTTGATTGCCTTAAAAACTAACAAAAGCTAATAAAGTAAACATTAATAATGCTAACTAAAAAGACTAAAATAAAATTAAGTCAACTTTTTCTTAATAGCAAATATATCATCGCACTTCAGTTATTATCAGTAACAAGAGGAACTTTGCATTATGATTATGACTTTGACATTATTTGACAATTTAATCAATGTGACATTAAAGCAAACATGTTATAATATTAGTTCTAAAAAAGAAAAACATTATTCCTTCAATTACTTAGCATTTTACTACAAGGTATATTATGAAAATTTAGTAAGATAGTTAGAAATAGATAGAAAAATTTTTGTATTCTATAAGTGAAAAACTAGTTTTCTGAGACTATAACTTGGAAATAGATGCTATTTCCAATAGAAAGAGCACGTCTAGAAATAAGTTTAAGAAAACAAGAACAAAATTGATATAAAAGTCATAAATATATGGCATAAATGAAGTATTTTAATACATAAACACATTATTGTTAAATGAAGTATTTTAATGCATAAATAAACACATTGTGTTGTTGTCAATTACCTCCAAATTTTTATGCATAAAATGCAATTTTAATTGAAACTCCTTAGGATTATTTTGCAGCATGACAAAAATTCTCAAATTAATCAGGTTGAATAAATGTGTAAACATAATCACAAAATTTTAAGAGAGCAATTAGAATTTGAGGATACACTATTTTTCTTCTCAGTAGTTATAACAATGTGAAGCTTGCACAGGAAAAGACAGACATAGCAATTAAACATAATTGAACTGCAGTTATAAAGTTACTATTTTGAAGATTCAGATATGGATATTTTTTGTGTTTCAGAAGTCCAGCTAAAACAGAGCTGTCAGTGTACCTGCATTTAGAGTGTCCAAAAACAAAATTCCAACCCATCTGTGAAGAGATAAATGCAGTGGAAGAATATCTTTTAACAAGGAGCAGAGAAACAAATTTAGTAAGATAGAATAATTATAAAATAGATCCCCACAGTCATTTTGTCAAAGAAATTAAAGGAAGAGGGCAGTAAAAATATAATAATACCAGAGTGGTAGAAACAGGATATGAGGCCATATGTGGTGTTTTACCCACATGGATGTCAAAGTCAATTAATAGGATTATAGAACTTGAGGTTAAGCCTGTGAAAGAGAATGAACTCTTTAATGAATGAAGAAATTTAATCATGAATTAAATAGATGATAATAATAAAGTTGGATATAGATGTATCTTGGCATAATTAGAAATAGAGAATAAGTTTTAAGTTGGAGAAATGGTGAACAGGCGGTGAAGACAGGCAAAAAATTACCTGTCCTTGACTCTTCATTGACATCTACATTTTTCTTCTCCTCCCCCTTAATTTTTTTCTCTTTACTGCTTCTCCTTTTGTTGCCTTTTTAAAAGAATAATTGATCAGTCTATATGAAATTATTGGTAGGCTCTTACAGTTTGGCATGAAATATAACCTGCCTGCCTCAGAGAATCTCAGTTAACTCACTGGGTCCTCAAATCTTTAATCTCATGATTTTTCAATCTGACTCATAAAGATTCAGTGTCTCTTAGCCCAATTATATATAAACTAAGGAAATATTACACTTATATGATATATAAAGGTCAAAGACAGCAACCTTCTCAATATCCAAGTTTAATATAAGATGTGATATTACATGCCCTAATATACGCATTGACATTGGTAGTGCAAACTATGAAGTTATAATTATGGCTTGAGTTCATGAATATAGATAGGTTTATATGTGTGTATATTGCATATTTTATTAGGTTTGCAGGTAGAAACGTTATAATCAATAAGGCAGAGGGAGGCATTTATCTGCAGTAAATAGGGCCCATTGGATAGCAAACAAAGCATGATTCACATTCAAGAATAATATCTCTTCTTTATCTCATGGCCAGGGAAGATCCATCCAGTGGAGTTTCTTGTTTTTCTCATGTCAGTTGTGAGGAAAAGACATTTCATTCAATTTAAATATTATTCATCATGTGGATTTATGAGGTTGGCTTGAGGAAACAGTTACTCTGGTGATGTATAAATTATTTTGAGATTCATTTTTTTGGATATCCCAACAACAAAGCTTCTTGATGGTGGTCTGGTAACAATTTTGTTTTTCCACTTTTCCTTTTAGGGATAGTTGGAGGTATTAGATAACAAGGTTTTCACAGTGTTGAGAAAATTCACTGATTGTTCTTAGAAAGCAATAACCTATTCTCTAGAGAAATTCATGTAGATATGCAAAGTAAATACTGTAAAAACAAGTTGAAATTGAAATAATTGAGATTTTCCTTGGATTTTGCATTTACTTGGATTTTGCATTTATTATTTTACATTACACTAAATAATTTACAATTTATAGTTCAAAGCCAGCTTATTAAGCTTTGATATTTTATAACTGTAGATTTAATTCAGTCTCAAATCATAGTTTAAATGTTAGTTGCTAAATAACAGAATTTATAAAAATTGTACCAAAAGTTAGCTTTATCTACACTACTATGTTTTACACTTTAGCATATGACTTTGGTGGTGCTAATAGGCAAAATATTTCACTGTAAACATGTACAAAGAGAATAATTCAAAGTATTGGGAATTCCCATGATGGTTCAGTGGTAACAAACCCTACTACTATCCATGAGGATTTAGGTTCGATCCCTGGCCTCCCTTAGTGGGTTGAGAATCTGGAATTGCTGTGAGCTGTGGGTGTGGGATGCAGACATGGCTTGGACCCCGCATTGTTGTGGCTGTGGCTGTGGCTGGCAGCTGTAGTTCATATTCAACCCCTAGCCTGGGAACTTCCATATGCCACAGGTGTAGCCCTAAACAACAAAAATATATATATATATTCTCACAAGACTAATAGTTAAGAAATTAATAAGATTAACTAGATGAAATATGGAAAATAGCACAAATATAGTAACTATTTGAATTCTATTTTGTCAAATATTATTTATAGCATTGTTTATTCATGATCAGTTTATTCAACATTACTTGTTTAATAAAAACCTATTGGGTAAAATGAGCAAAGAACAGACTTGAGAATTAGATTAAATCTCACTGATATTCTGTGGAGTGGTCTAAAAGAGAGGGTTATGGCATTCTCTTGGGGCTCAATGAGCTAAGGATCTGGCGTTGTGACTGCATTGACTTGGGTCGCTGCTATGGTATTTGGATCCCTGGCTTGGGAACTTCCACATGTCAGGTGCAGGCACTGCCAAAAAGAAAAAAATGAATAAAAGGAAGCATTATTCTTTAGCCTGTACAGATGATAACCGTCCCTAGGAGCCAGCACACTCTGAGCTCTTCCTCTCTCCCTGGCTCCATGCCTAGAGGATAGAGCTCAGTATGACAGTGTTCCCTTCATCTCCTTGATGGTCAAAACAGTCTAGATTGCAATCCTTTGGAAAGGAAGTGATTTGGAATAAAATGTTTGGACCTAAATGGAAATTGTAGAAGTCAATCAGACCCCCTCAGTCGTTTATGAAAACTTTTGAACCACACTGCTGAAGGGATCTCCTCAAGGTTACATAGCATAGACTTGAAAGAAATATAAAAACATGTAGTACATATAATTAGTATCTAAACACCAAGAAAGAAATAATTCAGACATGGTAATCAAGAATATATTTCATATAATAAAATCAAAGCCTAGTAAATAATAAAGTAATATGAACTACAGAGTGCTTAGAGGAAGAAAGTAATAAGGAGAAAAATAAGAAGGATTTTGTGTTTTGGAAAGTGTTGAGGTTTGCATGTACTTTTAAAGGAAATCAATGGTTATGGGTATGGAAAGAGTATTTTCATCAAACCAAAATGAAAGGGAATATTATATGGTTCATTTTTATGTTGCAATCTGCCAGTCAGCATACTATCTACTGAAGTTCTCAGACTGGGAGGATATCATAAAAGTATGCTCTTGAATTTTCATATGAACTTGTAGTTTATATTATGAAGGTTTATACTCTGAAATTAAAGGCAAAGGAGATACTGGGAAAAGAAATAATAAGAGAGCTTGAAGTTTTTGAAAAATATCATGATTTAAGCACACATGCTTTAGTGTCACACTGCCTGGTTCAGATTCTTCTCCATTGCTTACTAAATGTTTGACTTGGTTACTTAATACCTTGTGTATAAGATGAGAATTTTAAGATGTCTACTACATAAAGTTCTAGGAACATTAATTGAAATACTGTATGAAAAAACTTGGCACAAAATAATTGTTCAATAAATTTTATACATTATTATGTAAAAATGAAAAATTTAAGTATGAGCAAAGCTTGACTTGTAGTTATTTTCTTCCATGAGCTGCATCTCAAAGACATTGAACTTCATTGACTTATTAAGCTGTCTAGATTACACTGACCTGTTTTTATAGACTTAATCCCAGTGATTCTAATATTTAGTGAAATTAATTGAAAGAGAATGTAATGCGTAATGATCATGATCTCTGCGTTGTTCTGAAATGAAGGAGGAATTATGATAAAATACTTCCTCAAAGAAATAATTTTAGATCTGAAATTCACAAAGCAGTTTTTTAAGGCAGAAAGCTTTTCATGATACTATTTACCCTATCCTTCCCCAACTTTTTTTTTTAATTTATTTTTTTCCTTTTTGTACTGCTGAACGTGTGGCATATGGAAGTTCCTGGGCCAGAGTTCACATCAAAGCTGCAGCTGTGACCTATACCACAGCCATGGCAACGCTGGATCCTTAACCCCCTGAGCAAGGCCAGGAATCAAACCTGCAACCTCATGGTCAATATATAGGTCTCTTAACCCCCTAAGCCACAACAGGAACTCCTGGTCACTTTTCGATTTACTGTGTATTTTAAGGTACTATATATCATTGTCCCAGTCAGTAATGACCTCTAACTTATTTGAATTCCCTTTTCACTCTTTCCTTCTACTTTTCTTGTGACGTGTACAGTATGCTACTTCCTGATGTAATTATGTATACATAAAAAGTATCTCTCTTTTAGTGTTTAAGATCCTTTAGAAGAGTGAATGTGATTAATCTTTACGTACTGTATAGGACAGAATTCAGTTCCTCCTGCAGAGATCCACATTATATGAGAATTTAGGGGTTGAATAACTTTCCAAAATATTTATAGTCTGAACTACATGTCAGCTCTCATTTATACATTATCACCTTATTTTCTTTTCTTATTTTATGATTTTTATTTTTTCCATTATAGTTGATTTACAATATTCTGTAAATTTCTACTGTACAATCATATATATGTATTATTTTTCTTGCATTATCCTCCGTCATGTTCTGCCACAAGTGACTGGATATAGTTCCCTGTGTTATACAGCAGGATTTCATTGCTTATCCCTTCCAAATGCAATAATTTGCATCCATAAACCCCACACTCCTCCCCCTTCCCCTTGGCAACCACAAGTCTGTTCTCCAAGTCCGTGAGTTTCTTGCCTAGTTTTCTAATAAATGTGTTCGTGTAGAATTTGTCCCAGTTGTCTATCATGACAGCTCTTAGACTAGGTGCTTAATCAAAATGGAATATTTGTTGATTTTTGGGAAATCATGTTAATAATTTCCAAAAAGTAATCAGTAAGTCATCTTTAGACATTTTGATTCTTCCCTTTCATCTCCAATGAGAAATCAAATTATTTTCCTCCAAAACTTCTTTCACATAAAAATGAAGAATTTTTACTTTTGTTATAATTTTATACAACCAGATTTATTAAAAATTAAATTGACCTTCATGACTTGTACTTAATTACATGAATAGATTGAAGATTTTCTGATATGAATTTAGGCCATTGTTTCCACTAATGTTCACTGTAAACTTCAAATTCAAGAAAGATAACTGAATATTTGACCTTGTACTATGAAAAGAAAGCATTATCATAGAGCAAAAATTTATCTCCATATAGTATTTATCCTCTACTATTTCCCACCATCATGCATTATGTTTCTGTTTCTTTGGCTATATCTAAATAATGTCAAAAAGAGATTGCTAGGAATTAAAAGTTTAATCAAAACACATGTGTACTTTAACTGAAAGTCTGAAGATTCCTTTATTTTTTAATTTTTTATTTGTTTATTATTTTTTGCTTTTTAGGGCTGTATCCAAGCATACGGATGTTCTCAGGCTAGGGGTCAAATCAGAGCTACAGCTGCTGGCCTATGCCTCAGCCACAGCAATGCAGCATCTGAGCCACACCTGTGACCTACACCATGGCTCAATGCAATGCCAGATCCTTAACTCACTGAGCAAGGCCAGGGATCAAACCCACAACCTCATAGTTCCCAGTCGGATTAGCTTCCGCTGTGCCACAAAAGGGACTCCTTAAGATTTATTTTTAAATTGGCTTTCTCTAAAATCTCTTTCATGATGTATAGTTTTATATTTTAAATTGTTTTGTTACATTTTTGTCAATTGAATTTGGCTAAAGTAGTGGCTTGTACATATACCATCCATAACATGTTTACTTATGGTGTGAGAAAGATTAGTTTTCTAAATCTCTTCAGACTTCCTATAAGAAACCATATATTCTATCTTTATTACTCACAGTGGATCTGTACCACAGTATGACATTCCTTTCCTTAAAGTACAATATAATAGCTGATTCATTAATATTGAACCAATTTTCCAGTCAAATGAGTCTGCTTAGAAGAGAACTGATAGAAGTCTCAGTAATAATAATACAGACAATTCATGGTATGAAAGGGCCTATTAGTCTGCAGCATTGTGGTTTTGATATATTTAACTTTCAAATTAATTTGTGGTTCTGTTTATATTAATGTACTCTAAATAAGGCTAGATCCATTGTTCCTAAAAAGGTATTATGATGTAACACAAAACAATGTAATAATCAACATTGTATTTTCAGTTGCATTTATATAGAATGAGATTAAAACCATAATTAATATTCATGAAATAAGCTCTCATAAAATTATAAATACATGGCATTAGGGTATTTCTACAAAGTATATGTGCTTTCACTGAAAGTTCATAGTCATAAATACTAATGATTTTGAGAAAATATGTGTATGTGTGTAGATATATATTAAGTAAAATGAAGTAAATAATTATTTTTACATGACTACATCTATTTATCCTTGTTTTTTTCCTTAGTGAAACTAAGGAAACTAAGAATTATTTTATTCAATAGCTTTAGTGTACTTTTCCATTTTAAAATGTATTTAGCAAAAAAAAATTCCATCCCTGTAGTGTGCAAAACAATACACTGGAGCTACAAAGAAGCATAAATATATAAGACGTAATACCTGCCACTTCTAAATCTTACATCTAGTGGCCAGGAAGCCATATATTTCCATAATGTGGGGTGGGAACCATGTCTGAGAAGGGGAAGTGGAACTGGAGATCATCCATACTAGTTTTGTAGTCACTAAGCTGATACAAACAAGTGCCACAAACGAGATGGCTTGAACAAAAGAAATGTATTGTCTCACAGTTCCAAAAACTGGAAACCCAAACTCAGGGTGTCAGCAGGGTATGGTCCTGAGGGCTGGGAGGGAGGATCTTTTCCATGCCTCCCTCCTAACTTCTGGTGGTTTTCTGTCAATCCTTGGCAGTAAATGCATCACTCCAATCTGTCTTCATCTTTACATGGTATTTTCCGTCTAACTCGTCACGTCATCTTCCCCCCGTGTGTGTCTATCTCTGCATACACATTTTCCCTGTTTATAAAGACAGAGTCATATTTCAAGACCCACCATAATGACTTTGTTTAAAATTGACTACCTCTGTGAACATGCTATTTCCAAATAAGACCACATTCTGAAGTACTAGAGGCTTAGATTTCAATATATCTTTTGGGGGGAGACTCAATTGAAGCCACAACATCTGTTTATATTTTATTTCTGTTTCGCTTTGGGATTTCAGTCCTTCCTAGTCAGTTTTTGGCCTGGCAATACTCTATTGACAGGCAGGATGAAGAAACCTTCTGGAAGTGAGCTGAACATCTAGGAAAACAAACCAGGCATAATGAACTTGGTTTCTCTCTCTGACTTCCCAATAAATGGCCAAGCGTATTTAGAACCAGGAAGGTTTTTGTATATTAGCAGCAGCCAGGAATAAATGTTCTTTGTGGAAACCTGAAAGATATAACTGTTTCCATCTCAGGCAGAGTTATGGAATCCAACCAAACTGCACTCTTACTTAACAGAAAGAGTAAAGGTATCCAAGGCATATAGATCCATACCCAGAGGAAAGGAGAAAAGAAGAAAAAGAAGAGAAAAAAAAGAAAGAAAAATACCTCATGGTAGTCTGTTCAATCTGAGGTTATAGAAAATGCCCCAATTGGATGTTCATAAGTGGGATTTTACATTAGGAGATTAGGGCAAGGAGGAGAATAAAAAAAAAAAATGATTATATGCACAAGTTAAAATGGATTCCAGATCTGATTATATGGTGAACCTAGGAGGGACGTGGGTGTGTGTCATAGGACAACATTATAGATTGGGGAGTACAGCATATCCTGTTTTGAAAAGCCAATATTAAATTCGATTGTAACCAGGTGTGTGTGAGCATGAGGGAATGGGCATTGTATACTGGTCAATTGCTCTGCTCACATTTTTTTTTTTTTTGTGATTCATACTATCTCATTTGACATCGATATTGCTAGGCTTATGTCTTTAAGCCTAAAGACAGTGTCAGTCAGTGTAGGAAGTTTGTTTTAATTTTACAATTAGAACCCTAGCTCGAATGCTTGCTTTGACTGGTATCTCCTACTCAGTCTTCAAGACCCAATTTAAATGCTGCCTTCTTTACAAAATCATCCCTCCCTCATCTGTTTATTACCGGGTTACATAATTACTACTTAGTGTTCTTATTGTGCTCTTTTTACTGCTTTTATGTTTATCTCTCCTAGAAGAATAGATCTTCCTGAAGACTAGGAATCCATCATATTTCTCTTTAAATGGCTAATGACTAGAATAAGATATAGTAACTACTGAATAAATGTTTTCAATAAACAATGAATAAAATTCTAATATAATTAGTAAAAATATAATGAATAAAATGTGCCCACAAAATATTATGAATAATGATGAAATGTGAAAACTGGAATATATTTCCATATATCAGCTTCTTTGCATTTTTTACTATTAGTAGTTATAAGGTAAATAATAATAGCACATGATATAAATCAAAGCCTTATGAAACTCATATATATTAAATATACACAGGTATATTATTCTACATGTGCACAGGTGTGTGTGTGTATGTATTCATAAAATCTCAACACGATTATAATCATGCAGACATCCTTCATGATTTTAGAATTCACAACATATTATCATTGTTCAAGTCAACCATATAGTGTATATAAAAGAATTCAGCAAAAAAGATAAATATTTCTATTTTGAAAATAATAGTTATGTTTGGACTATTCCATAGGTACAGTAGGATTCTAAAAATTTAATGCATTTTATAAAAGACAGAAGAGGCAAAAATGTTAATCTATTTGAAAAAATTAAATGTTCTTAAATGATTATTGATATTCTTATTAGCAAGCTTAAAGCCATTTCCATTACCAGATGGTGTGAGGCAAAGTATTCTGTGATGCCTTATCAAAACTTTTATCAGAGAGCAGGTGAATGTTATCTGTTACATTTTACATATGCAGGTAGCCCATGCCTTTGATTCTGAAGTGGATACACATTCTAGGATGGGCAGTTTGTAAACAACCAGTGCTCCTCTTTCAGCCTTTACGTTTGTGATCATAAATCCAGCAGAGATTTCTTCAGGGTTTGTCATGCCTATGCACTGTTAAACATGAATCCATTTCAGTGACAGGAGACATGAATCCCACAGAACCAGATCCACATTAACATTTCTAAAGCGCTTAGAGGTTCCATTGTGATAAAAGAAATGTTACAAATTTTGCTATGATTTTCTTTTTTTTTCTTTGAGAGAGAGATTGTTATTCACAGAGTATACCCTTTTTTTTCCCCCTCCTGGATGATATTTGTCATGTTGATGCGTTCTCCAGCCACTGCCAATGAAGAAAAATGTTTGTATCTCTTTCTCCACAAACTGTGGGTGGGGAGAGACTTCAAATTGAATTAAGAACACATCAGTAAGCTCCAAATAAATGATTCAGCCTGAAGTCTGAAGTGTTACCTTTTATTCTACAGTCTATAATTGACACAAAATGTGTGTAAAGTAATTAATAAAACATAGACTATGCAATAGAGGAATATTTTATTATAATGAAGAATCATTATTTTTTATGGTAATAGAGAAACACAAACACCCTGATCATTAAGCAACACTACATATTCTAAATTGAAGAGTAAGATTATGAGCTGAGAACTCATTTTAGTAGGAACTGATACCTTAGTATTTACTGAACTTAGAGTTTCTGAACTCTATGAGACTGAAAGCTTCTCATCATGGATTTTATATTAGTTTTATTATATTTTGGACTTAACAACAATAAGAAATCCTGGCATTAATCTTTAAGAAAATTATAAAATGTGTAGATTTAGAGAAGAGAACACTAAAAATGACCTAGTCCAAAAAAAGTTTAAATGATAATAATATTTATACACTACCCTTATAATGTACAGGACTTGGCTTACTAACCTTCTAAATATCCTACGAAATAAGTGAGTGAGCCCCAAAGAATTTACAAGCTTTGCCCAAGATCAGCAGGACTAGACAGTGCTGAGCCAGACCTAGGATCCAGATAAAGCCAGTCTTGATCAGAGGTCCATGCTTCACTACACTGCTACAGAGCAATCCAGCCTGCGAATCTGCCAGGATAGTAGTATTTTTAATGACCCAGGGCACTTCTCACTGTTAGATATTTTAATAACCTTACCTCCCTAAAAATTATTTAATATGAACAAGGTTAAAATTCTTTAGGCACGAAAACAGATGGACAGAAGCCAATATTTCTTTCACTTTAAAAAGTTTTATTGAAATATAATTGATATACAACGTTGTGATAGTTTCTGTTGTACAACAAAATGATTCAGTTATACGTGAACATACATCTATTCTCTTTCAGATTCTTTTCCCACATAGATATCATAGAATATTGAGTAGAGTTCCTTGTGCTATACAGCAGATCCCTGTTGGCCAGTCAATACATATACCTCAGTGTGCATACGCCAATCCCAAAACTCTAGTCCAGCCCCACAACCCCCAACCTCAAACCCATCCCCTTTGGTAACCATAAGTTTTTCAAACTCTGTGAGTCTGCAGAAACCAATAATTGTTGGTGGATGTATAAGCATCTGGAATGATATTCCTCTACCAATTCCAGTGACTAAAGTTTCACTGGGAATGTTTCACAATGGGAGAAATTAGTTTAGGTATTTTTGTTGTTGTTGTTGTTTTAATCTTTAAGTTTGTAAATAAAATAAATGTGATCAATATATTATTTCAGAGTGTAGCAGCCTTTCTGTTTTCAGTTATGCTAAATTTTAACCTGTACAGATTTAATTTGCCACAGAAGCATTAATTACCACTCTAAAGGCAGCTACGCAAATTCTGGATAGAAAAAAGGTTTATCTTTGTGTTACCAATATAAAATTAAAAACAACATACAAAGAGAAAAAAAAAGCATGTTATCAATTCTATCACTTGTTTACTTCATCATCTTTCTCTTATATTTTCTATGATAACACTTAATATGTGTTACCACCCAAGTTGTGATTTTTGGTTATAACTTATATATATTTTACATTGAGATTGTTTGTCTAATATGTGATACTTTAGGTGAGCTGTGCTGTCAGATTCATAATTATGGTTCTTTCAAATATTGGCATCTTCTGGGTTCTTTTTGGCTCTAAATTTCCATGATATTGTGTTATTGTGCCCTGAAAAGCATGTTGAATTAGGATTCAATGAATCTAGTTTCAGGAGAGAGTCATGCCAGTAATAATGATAAAAAGAAGTAACATGTGTGTATATATGCACTATATGTCCATATAGTATATATGTATACATTTATATGTATACATGAATATGCTCTGTGTAGTTATCTATAAAATATATCTCATATATGTACATGCACATATAATATAAATGTGTATATATTATATAATTAACATAAATTTTGTATATATTAAAACCTCTCAGATAATCCATCCACTTAGTTTTGGAAACTTTCTATAAATGAGATTTCATGTTTTACCTTTTACACAATTGGCTTTACTTTGACTGATTTGGAGGGAGGAGGGAACAAATTGCTATGAAAATATTGGGAGCTCATCTGATTTACCAAATAGGGCCCAGGAAAAACTCTGATCTCTAAGCTGCAGGTACCTGGAGGTAAGAAGTGTAGAATAAAACAAGATTATCTGAAGGGTTATATAGACACAGGATAACGGATCCCTGTATGACACTTTCTTCATATTATTCTCACATCACAGGTGTAAGTCTTTATATCAGACCCCTCTAATCTATCCCCAGTAAGTGCTTACAGCATATATATTATTTCCTGGAGACTACACCCAGGAAAACAGTAAACTCTTTCTTTAAAGAAGACGTGGGTTTCAGTAAATGATGTATACATTGCAGGATGGCTTGGATGTTGTTTCCAAGATGCTAGCTCTACCACGGACCTAGAGGGCAATCCACATAGAGCAGGAAGGTGTAATCTAGGGAGAGAAGTGGTAGATTAATAAAGACAGAGAATCTTGGAGTTCCCGCTGTGGGCTCAGTGGCTTATGAACCTGACTAGTACCCATGAGGATGCAGGTTCAATCCCTGGCCTTGCTCAGTAGGTTAAGGATCGGTTTTGCCACAAGTTGCAGTGTAGGTCGAACATGAGGATCTCATATCTTATTGCTGTGGCTATGGCATAGGCTGGCAGCTGCAGCTCCAATTTATCCCCTAGTTTGATAGTTTAGGAACTTCCACTTCCATATGCTGCAGGGTTTGGCCCTAAAAAGCAAAAAAGGAAGAGGAAGAGGAAGAAAGAAAGAAAGAAAGGAAGAAAGAAAGAAAGAAAGGGAATTTACAGTATGTTTAGGACCTTTAAAAATGCTTGATTCAATGTCAACTCTTCTGTGACTTTTAGGCATGTTAATAAGATTTAAAAAGACTTGCACACCAGCCTTCTAATAAGCAAAAGCACAGCTTTTCACTTTCTGGAAGAATGTATGTTCTTCCTAGAATCTGGTGCCAGCAGAGCATTTACATCACCAGGTGACCTGGTGTGTTTCCATCTTCAGACAATAAAAACCTTCCTTTAGAGCCTTTGTGGCCAAAAACCATGGAGCCAGATTTATTTTTTCATTTCTGTAATTAAGTAATCCTGATACGTGTCTTTTCTTATTTGTACATAATTTTGACTGGCTTTGTAAAATGCCTTGATCTTTTTAATAAAATGGGCAAGATATAAACCAAAAAATAAAATGGACTTCTTGTGTGGCTCATGAGGGTGTGGCAATGGCAAGTATGCAAAAGTAAAATTAAAAGCTCTAGGGAAAAGAAATAATTCATTAGAATATCATGACAATTATTTTTCTTAATCTTAGTAAAATTCTCTATTTATTGGAAAATTTCATGAATTTGGACAATGTATTATTTTTCTATGGCTATCATAACAGTTTGAGTGACTTAAACAACAGAAATTTATATTCTTACAGTTAGGAATACTAGAAGTCCAAGATCAAGGTGTTGGCAACTTTGGTTTCTTCAGAAGCCTATCTTCTTGGCTTACAGATAGCTGCCTTCTTGTTGTGTCCTTCCATGGTCTTCCCTTTGTGCAGCAACACCCCTTGTCTCTTTGTGTGTTTGAATTTCATTTTCTTATAAGGATATAAATCAGACTGGATTAGGACTCATTCTTATGACTTCATTTAAAAAGAATTACCTCTTTAAAGGACTAGCTTCAAATACAGCCATACATGAGGTAGTTGGGGCGTCAGGACTTCAACGTATTTATTTTGGAGGTAACAACATTTAGTCTGTAAGAGACTTTTAGCAAACAAAATGCAATCCTCTCACATTAATGTAAATTAAAAGTTTTAATAATTTATTTTATGGTCAAAATTTGGAAGATAATTGTGTGAATCTGAGAATATTAAAGCCTTGAGAATAGGAAATCACAAAAATAGTATGAAAATTGATGAAAATGATGATAGTCAATAACTGAGTGAAAGAGAAGAGAGATGGTATGAGTTAAAACATTATTTTCATATTGGAGAGTAAATGAATATTTCCTATGGTTGATGAATCACTATATAAAATGTGATATTTTATATGGAGTTTTGAAGTAAACTCATAAAAAATAGTGTGACAAACTTTCTGGAGTGAGTTTGAAAGTAGGAAAATGTGGGATGGAATAATTATTTATCCAGAAACATTTCTGAACATTTGATTCATTGCTATATAACTGATAAATGTAGAAAACAGTACTTAATATTGTTAGCACTCCATTTTTATGTAATTTGTGGCCAAGAATTACTCTTGGCAAATATTATTACCTTTAATTTTATCATTTATCATTTTGTATTTACAATATTTTAGGCTTTCATAGCCATGAATTTAGTCCTCTTGTAAATGAACCAAAGTTTCACAAAGGAAAAAAAAAGTGATGTTTGAAGAAAAAAGTGTAAACAAAATGAAGAAAACATATAATATTCTCTTTGGTATGCCTTAGAACAGTTAAAAACTTTGCTGACAATTAGTTGATGACTTCCTAGGAAAATGTATAAGAATATCATGACAAATATGTCATAGCATAATTTAACATTTTTTATTATAGTGCTCATACTTTTTGTTAAATTGTGATTAGATTACTATCAAGGACAATATTTAATTTTTTTATAATGTCTTCTCTTTCAGTATTTAATTTTTATTCTCATCTATTCTTTCTCCACCTCCTTAATTAACAGTTAAAGAATTCATTAAATTATTTGTCTTAAAACCCTCCAAATATTGATTTTACCTTGTATAAAGTCCACAAGCCTTTAATTCATATTCTTGTTGTATCTAAGAAAAACAGTTTTATATTCTTGTTGTATAATATCTAAGGAAAAGCAGTTTTATAAAGAATTACAGAATTAAAGACATAAAGCATTTACAGCTGAGATAGAATCCCCTTGCGATATTCATTGCTTCCAGTATTCAGTTATAAAATGTTAACTCAGGGTTCCCGTTGTGGCACAGTGGTTAATGAATCTGATTAGGAACCATGAGGTTGCGGGTTCGATCCCTGGCCTTGTTCAGTGGGTTAAGGATCCGGCTTGCCGTGAGCTGTGGTGTAGGTTGCAGACATGGCTCAGATACTGCTGTAGTGAAGGCCGGCAGCTCCAGCTCCTGTTAGACCCCTAGCCTGGGAACCTCCATATGCCGCGGGTGCAGCCCTAAAATGACAAAAGGGGAAAAATAAAAAATAAATAAAATATAAAATGTTAACTCTAACGTCATTTTTTTTTAGGACCACATGTGCAGTATATGGAAGTTCTCAGGCTAGGGATTGAATCACAGCTGCAGCTGTTGGCCTGTGCCACCGCCATAGCAACATGGGATCCAAGCCTGGTCTGTGACCTACACCACAGCTCACAGCAATGCCAGATCCTTAACCCAACGCCAGATGAGAAAGGCCAGGGACTGAACCTGAATCCTCATGGATAATAGTAAGGTTCATTACCACTGAGCCACAAGGGGAAATTTTAATGACTTCATTTCAAATTGTATAAGCTCAGGTCCTTCTAACTACCCAGAATTACCTCAAATTGCTTTTTTTTTGTTTTTCTAGGGCCACGCCTGTGACATATGGAGGTTTCCCAGGCCAGGGGTGGAATCAGAGCTCCAGCTGCCACCCTACACCACAGCCACAGCAACTCCAGATCTGAGCCACATCTGAGACCTACACCATCGTTCACAGCAACCCCGGACCCTTAACCTGCTGAGCGAGGCCAGGGATCGAACCTGCATCGTCATAGATACTGGTTGGTTTCACTACCACGGAGTCACGATGGGAACTCCTGCTCTTGTTTTACTCTGTGCCTTTTTCAGAGTTGTGAACAGTCTGTTGAAAAATCATTTTCAGTTCCATTTTTTATCCATTCATTTGTTTAAATTAACACTACTGAAGTCTTTAATAATTCTTGTTTTGCTGCTTTATTACAACAAATACAGGAAGTACCAAAACTCAAGCTGTAAGACCAAGTTAATTTGAGAATAAGTACACTACTGACAGAAGCACTGCCACACCTTTAGTATAAGTGATACCCTTTCTTAAAAAAAGTAACTGTTGCAATCTCTGGTTTAATATACAAATGTATAGTATACTCCAAATCCATGAAATTCTTATCAATTTAAGTCAATACTCTTGTTAGAGTTTTTGGCAAACCCCTTGCCCAGTCTCCATCATTTAAATTCACCTTTGACCATGCCCTTGCCCTCCTTCCATACCACAAGTATGTCCTTTCTTTGCTTTCCTTTCACTGACTATACTTTGTTACTTTTGATTCTTATTCCTTAGTGAACTTTTAAGTCCGATGTCTACCCATAGTATTTAAAAATGAATTACTAAAGGAATTTGAAGACAACAATTAGATAAGAAGGAGGAAAAGGAAGATGAAAAAGGGAAATAAAGAGAAGGGAGAAGAAAAGAAAAAAGGATACAAAATTGAAAGAATGTTGAAAGAGAGAGGCAGAGTTCTAGCAGAGATGTAAAGTCTCCAGTTGTTGAAACGAAATTTCTTTTCACTTCAACTACCCTATAGGTTCACTACTTATAGATTTACTATCAACAAACTATCATGGTAAGAAAGGAATTTTGAGCTTCCTGTGGTATGGTCACAAATGTAGCCCTAATGATAACTTTAAAAGGTAAGTTTCCATAAAACAAGCAATATCCACCTTTTATTTTATGATCAAATAAATATTACTAGTGAGTCAAACAGTTCAAGTAAATCTCTTAAACAACATAATAATAAAGAATTAAATTGTGTATTATTTTCAAGTTAGAAAGGTAACTTTCCATTGCAACAAGTAGGAGATTGCAATGGGAGCACTCGAACTCAGACCAGGTATTAATCAAACAGCTCTTCTGGGGGTATGAAAAAGCTACCTCATAATGTGAGACCATTTGCTTTTGGTTACATTTGTTCACACCTATTGAATTACTCATTCCATTATATTACTTTTAGTAATTGAGGTTCACTGGAGCATAGAAAGAATTAGATTGACAATGATAGCAGCCCCAAAGAGAAGATTATTTCTGTTTCCTATTTTCAGGCTTAACTTCAGTTAAGGAGAATGAATTATAACAAAAATCTAACAGTTAATCATGATGGGAATACCTTAGTGTCTCAATTTCCCATCAAAAAAATGTTCTTTTAGTTCAAAAAAAAAATAGAAGTTGGCAGGCATTCTTATATTGACATTTTGTTTTATTCAATTATTATATCTTTCACTTTAAAATACACATTTTATATTCTCCAATGCTTTCAAAATTTCTACTGTAAATTACAGAAATAATAGGAAACAGACTGTGTTATCTTAGTTCACCTTAATCTTCATCATTAAATACTTTATAGTCCTACAAAATGAAAAAACATTTTTTTTAGATTTTTGTGCTTTCATCTACACATTATATATTTGAAAGGAAACTCTAAGGGAAAGTTTTAGGTATCAAGACATAGGCTTTGTAATTATGAAAAATAGCTAATCTAGGATAGTGAAGTTCAAAATGAGAATTGCCATGTGTGGCAGCCTAAGAAGTAATGACCTCTGATACTTGATGTATTGGTGTGTGTATGTGTGTATATATACACAGTTTACACATATATATATGACTCTGTGTGTGTAATATACACAAAACATGTCTTTTATTTAAAATTTATATAGCTTGTAATTATACAATTGATATATCATGTAAGCATACATATAGGTAAGCTATATTTATATACATCTATACATAAATATGCATATATTTATACTTTATTACTGTTGTTTTATATATGTTGATATATTTCCAGATCACTGTATTTTCCCTTTCTCATAGTTATAGCAATGCTATTTTCTCTGCTTATTTTCTCTCTGTGTCTTGTTCCTCCATATACTCACACTATTTGCATTAATACTGTTCCCACAAAAAAATGATAAATATGTTGGAAAATGACCAATTCTGAAAAAATGTAAAATAAATAAAATACCTTTGCAATATTTTTAGCATTATACCTAAAAATATTCTAAGTATGCAACTGCATTTAAGTGTAATAGGATTGTCACTCAGTAATGTTCCTTGGAGAAGGAGAACTGTTAAAGGGGTTCTAGAGAGTAAGAAGCACAGAGGCTTAACTTGCAAAAGGTGTACAAGCAAAAATGAAGTTTCTTCCTTAGGTATCTGGTTTTCCAGTCTAATCACCAAAGGATGAATAGTCAAAGAGGCCAAAAATATGAGCCAATTTAGTGTAGTCTGGCTCACTCTCTGGGTTAAGGCTCCAGTGTTGCTGTGAACTGTGGTGTAGGTCAAAGCTGAGGCTCAGATCTGGCAATGCTGATTAGTCCACCAAGATAATTATAAACAGAGACTTTGTATTCTGATCATCTGTACAGTTTTTTAAAAATAGAGTTGCTGACACACCAAGAAAGTACAATGATGTTCCCTCCAGTCAAAGGGTGAGGTTAAGTGCATCCATAGGATAGCATTTTAATAGTATGAGGCTTATATATAAAATTAGTGAATTGACAGCTATTAAATTCTAGTCTTGATTAATGATTAGATTCTCTTTTTTGGAAGAGTTATAGATGACAAGACATGTTTTGAGAGCCAGGAAATATTTGAATGACTCAATTCCATCTTTGGTTCAACACCTGGTCTCCCTGTAGGGTTTCTAAGGCAAGTGTATGCACAAATGGGAATTAAAACAGTGTTAGCAGATGGGCCAGTGTTCTGATATCACCTCCAAGGTCTCTCTGGTCTCTAGGGTACCATTTCTTATCCCCTGAGTCACATTCATATCACTGGTATTTACCTGGAACTGACACCAGTGATAGGTCAGTTAATTCAAAATATGACCATATAGAAAATCCCCATTGTGGCTCAGGGTATTGTGAACCTGACTAGTATCCATGAGGATTCGGGTTCAGTTAAGGTTCCAGCATTACTGTGAGCTGTGGTGTAGGTCCAAGATGAGACTCAGATCTAGCAATGCTGTGGCTGTGACATAGCCCAGCAGCTGTAGGTCCAATTCAACCCCTAGCCTGGGAACTTCCATATGCCTCAGATGCAGCCCTAAAAATGAGAAAAAAAAAAAAAAGACCTTATGAAACTGAATTATTCAAGAACTGACTCTAAAAATTCTAAAATGGAGAAATATATGTAAGAGTCATCTCAGGAACATGTCAAGGATTCTTAATCTTTACTAATACATAATCATGATTTGGAGGTGGTGGACACTGCAATTAGATGAAAAAAAAAACATTGGAATGGAAAAGGTAAAATTAACTCTTGGCAAATGTTGTTTGTAAATATTTTGAAAACCCAAACAAAATCAATGAAAAAAACTACTAAAATCAACATGAAAGTTTAGTTAGATAGCAGTATGTAAAATCGGTGTGATCGGAAGCATCTATTAAAAAAACTTAGTAAAACATAATGGAGAAAAATGCTTATTTAATAAAGTTCAAAAATAACTTTCAGAATAAACATATGAACTTAGTGAAACCAATGTGAGAAAAATTTTAAATATTTTTTAAGAAACAAAAGTAAATTAGAGTAGATGTTCTCGTATTCAACAACATATTCTCAAAATAATTTGTAAAGTTTAGACAATCCCAATAAAAAAGGACCACTGGTTTGTTGTTTGTTTCTTGTTTCGTATTGTTCTGAGTTAGGTACTTTGGAAGATGAGAATTTATAGCCAATAGTCATGATGAGGGTGTGATCAAAAAAGAAAGAGGATGAGCACGCAGCGGTGACCACAGTTTATGCTTCCAAACCAAAAACAAAATAAGAGGTAGAAAATGTTAAACAAACCAAGAAAAAAATGAACAAAGACTGAACTATAACTTTTAAAAAAGGGACATCATCTTTCAGCATATGAAAAGATGGTCAACTCCAAAGTAAGATAAATTCAAACAACTGAGATTTCACATATCTCAATGGCAAACTCCAAAATTTGACAACCTACCCCACTGGCATACAACCCAAAAGAAATTATACATATGGCAGTACCCAGCAATATTTCAATGGAATTTTCCCTTGATTCAGAATCACCATTAGAGAAACTTAAATCAAAATAAGGAATAATATATGCAAGAGCTTTACATGGTAACACTATTTCTTTTTTCTTTTTAGGGCTGCACCTGCAGCATATAGAAGTTCCCAGGCTTGAATTGGAGATGCATCTGCCTGCATACACCACAGTCACATCAACTTGCAATCCAGGCCACATCTGCAATCTACACCACAGCTCATGGCAACGCCGAATCCTTAACCCACTGAGTGAAGCCAGGGATTGAACCCACATCTTCATGGATACTAGTCAGGTTTGCAACCCACTGAGCCACAATGGGAACTCCTAGTAACACCATTTTTAACACTGGAAGACTGGAAGTAAAGCCCATTAGGAAAGAATGGGCTTCATAAGTTATGGTATATCTATCTAATGATGCTGGAAAATCAATGGGGAAGGACTTACATTATAATAATCATATAGTATCATGAGTATTATGGATATAGTCTGTTGAGTAAAAATACCAGTCTTCTGAATACTTTACTAGTATGCTAAGTCTGTGTAAAAGAGTGGTAAAACACAGATATGTATATGTGTATGTGCTTTTGTGTTACTATATTCATTTGTTTTTATTTTAACTAGGAAGAAATTAAAGGATAAACCAAAACTAATAAAAGTGTTTACCTATTGGATGCTGGGAATAGATTTAAGTGGATATGTATAGAATCTAGATTTCTCTGAATGTAATTGATTTATCAGAGTCTCTTAAATATTTAGATCCATTTCATATGTATTTATGTGAAATGCTTTATTTCTTAAATCTGTGAAATACTTTATTAATTTACTAAAGAAGGAAAAAATCTTCCCTATAATTAACAAAATTAATAGAAAAATATGTAACCCTAATTTTATGTAAGTTGGTGACATAATCATAGAGAGGAGGAAGGTTTCCTATGATTTAGCTAGACATACATTTTTAGATAAATCTTAATGACAAAAACTGCTCAAACTTAATTTATTATTAGTGTTTTTATTGCTGGTAAAATTGACATTGCTGTTTGAATTTATTATATCCATCTTTAATATAAGGAAGTAGGTAATTATGCTATTGTAATTAGAATGGAGATATTCTGTGAAAGCAAAGAGTCACAAGTATTAAATTAAGCTAAGCAGAATACCTGAAATCTTAATTATCTTTTGGAAACCAGAGTATCAGCTTCTCATTTTCTCCCTAAATTGAGTACATGCTATTCTGTATCTACATTTATTTTTAAAAACATACATGTATATATGTATATGTGTATGTTATATATATCTTATGTCTAATAAGAATGCTAAAAAACATATTCAATAAATATGTGATGAGCTATTGCCCAATCAGAAGACCCTCTCATTTCTCCTCTCCATGTTTTTTTCTTTTCAGATTTTTTTTCAAAACCATCATGTTCTGATGGTCTTTCTCCTTTCAAATGTTCTCCATTCCTTATTTCCCAAGCCTCTATGGACTTTCCAACAGAATGCCAGGAGAATATCCTTTGATTCCTTCCATTCACTGAACCGAAAATGAACTCATTATCTTCTCTGCTAACCACATGCCCTGCCTTTCATGGTGCTCATCCTAGATATTTTTTGACAGGATAGCAATGAGGTTAACTTTTTCTCTCTTTCTCCCTAAAACTGAATCAGCTTAAAAGTCCTCAAATTTATTTTTCCATAAAATGTCTTGCATCTGCCATATCTTCTCCATTTTTATTGCCACTTGATGAAATCCATTTCTTTCGTTAACAATTCAGTGCTTGTTTGTTTGTTTGTTTGTTTGTTTTCCTGTTCCAGCTCTCCTCCCCTTCCAGCTCTAATTCATTTTATCTCCTATGGGCATATTTTCAAAGCATCACTCATTTTGTGTCACTTCATTTTCAAAAATCTGCAACATACCATTTAAGAATATATACACTACTTTTCTTGGTCTTTCAAGAACCATACCGTGGTTTCAGACTATCCTGAGTGAGACACCATTTATGCCCTATTGTATCTCCTTTCTGGCAAACCTACTGATGTGTCTAACTTTTTTCCTGTGTTTAGAACATGGTTCATTTTAGACTTTAAGCAAATCACCGTGGGAATACCTCAAAAACCATTTCTAGCCCTGGAAGTCAAGACATGTAAATTGACTCAAGAAGACTAGGGGAAAGTGTTTGTATTTCATGGTTAGTTGTGAAATGCCCCACCCTTCTTCTTCCAGAGGGAAAAAACAAGCAGGTTTAATGCCACGGGAGTTCGATAGCCACCACCATAATGGAGACCCACTTGAGGAAAGGGCAGCATCTGGAAAAGTACGTTACTGAAAAGTTTACATCCAAGTGAAACTGAAACATGAAATATATCTGATTGGAGCCTGCCTACCTTGGACACTTTACTATACAAAATAGTAAATCTCTGTATGGTTTACTCAGCTTGAATATAGTTTTTTGTTGCTGCAGCCCAAGGAATCCTCATAGACACCAATTATTCAAATTTGCAGGTAAACTCTTTGCTGTGATTATTATTACTGCTTTACCCTCATGTCCCTTGCTACTTCTGATATCTCTGTCCTAATAATTCAAATTCTTTTGATTCATTGATTATCTTGATTTTCCCAAGTAGAAGTCCTTCCCTCTCTAAACTCCTATAACATTTATAGGGCCAAAACTACTATGTGTACTCCTCTTTTCCCAATACATTATATGTTTCTTAAAGCAGGGAATGTATCCAAATCATTTTATTTTTTTTTCTTGAGAAATTCTGACAAAATGACTCATTTATGTAGGCAGTCAAGAATCACTCATTGAATTTCTCCTAAATAAATTAATAATTTAGTTATTTAGCTAATTGGGATGTGTCGGGAAACTAAGGTGGGGTGATCTATCTCTCTGTTAGAATGGTGTGGAAGAAGGAGGCAGAGACTGGAGCAATGAGAGCTCAAGCAGGTTTATTGACCAACAGAGTGGCCTGGAGCACTGAGCAGAGAAAACTCAGGCTCTCCTCCACTTATCGGAGCAGTTAGTTATATAGGAAAAGGGGTAGGTGTTATTTTTAGAATGGGCTTGTGATGGAGTAAGAAACAGGGAAGATACAAGTTATATTGTTACAATTTAACAGTTTCTCCTGCTATTTTTGTCTTAAAGCTTTGTGTTTCATGAGGTTATTTTTGTCCCAAGGCCTGTCAGCTTTTGCCACATTTTAGTTCTTTTCCAATCTACAGTTACCACCTAACACTACCTATCATCTATCTACCTATCTATTTTATTTATTGTAAAATCCTTTATCATGTCTGCATTCTATGGCATTTTTCTATATTTTACTTCTTTCCTCTTTGTAAATGTTCATTCTCTTCTTCCTGTTTTAAAGATCCTCTTTTTGCAGTTTTCTTATAAAAGACATGCTACAATGTAAGTCCCCTCATTTACATCATTTAGTAGTATATTAAAGATGAAAGAATTTGATGGAGTTCCCGTCATGGCTCAGCAGTTAGTGAAGCCGGGTAGCATGAGGAAGCGGTTTCGATCCTTGGCCTGACTCAATGGGTTAAGGATTCGGCATTGCCATGAGCAATGTAAGTCCCTGACACAACTCGGATCTGGTGTTGCTGTGTCTGGTGGCTAGAGCTAGGATTGGACACCTATCCTGGGAACCTCCATATGCCACAGGTACGGCCCTAAAAAAAAAAAGACAAACAAAAACACACACACACACAAAAAGAAAGAATTTGAACTTCTCTTCAAATATTACTAACTGGAAAATATGTAAATATGTTTCATTTTTAAAATACCATGGTGTCTATTTCTTTTAATTGGAAAGTCCATTTTTCTCCATTAAATTCAGCAATAAGGGCCATTCCTTCAAAATAAATACTTTAAAGCATTTTAATCACCACAGAGTGCAGCAAACAGCTAGTTCGGTCCAAAAAAAGGGGCGGGTGTTACTAAAAAGGGCAGAATTGATTTATAAATGTGTAACTTAAAGTAAGAGATTTAAGGCATGATAGAGCTACTGTACAAAGAAAGGAAAAGAGAAAGAGAAGCATATGAAAGAAAAGACTGAGAAGCCTTCCAATGAATTTAGTAATATATTCTCCAATATCCAAACTCTGATCTAGAAGGATGGGACAAATTTCATGATGAGACCCAGAAAAGAAAGAATTGGCTAGTTAAGAACTATTATATTTGCCACTTCAGGAATGGATTGTCACCATTTCTTTAGCTAAGAATTAGACTCAGTTCACTGTGTAATGAGATAAATATATATATATATATACACACATAGAAATAGGTACAATAATCTGCTCTCTACCAGTCTCCCTCACTGTCCAAAGAGGACACTATAATTAGCAGTTTACCTGTCCAACTTAACCATTTTAATTCCCATGCCCACCTTTCTGCAAAAAGTATCTAAATTTTAATTTTGATTTATAATAGACAAAAAAATGCATAGAATTTGGGAGAAAGAACTAATGATTTTCTAAAAAAGAGATAGTTTATGTAATAAAGATTTGAGAGAAAGATTCAAATCTAACAGGCTAGGTGGAGAAAGAGTTTGTTTTGTTTACAAGGGTGATATGATGAATGAGAATATAGAGTACGGGATGCATGTGAGTTAAAGAGGATAGAAAAAAAGCTAAAAGAGATTATTGGGGAGGCAAGAATATTGAATTATATTTTCTTTAATAAATGAAAGAAGATGGAAGTAAGCAAAGATTTCTTTTTCTTTTTGAATAGTTTAAGAGCAGTTTTATGTTCACAGCAAAACTGAGTGAAAAGTACATAGAGTTGCTTTATATTCACTGCTCCCACACCTGTGCAGCCTCTCCTTCTTTCAATGTCCTGCACTAAAGTACATTTTCTAGAACAATTAACCTACATAGCATACATTACAGCTGACTTTCGGTGCTGTACAATCTATGGGTTTTGAGAAAAATATTAATGACAAGTATCCACCAGGATACCTTCAATGACCTAAAAATCCTCTATGCTTTGCCTATTCATCCCTCCCTACATCCTAACACCTGGTTACCACTAATCTTTACTGTCAGAAATGAAATTTTAATTGATATATATTTTCATATTTGTATTAATTTTTAAATGTGACAGCATTATAAGTTTGCAGTATATAACCACATGGTCCATGGCTTTCACAGGCTTAAAGTAATACTTCCATAATATCAAGTAAATGGAATATTCTTTTCTTATAAAGTGGAAGGTATACAATTTTCAACAAATCTTTTTGTTTTAGAAATAAAATGTTATATTAAGTACCATCAGATATTGTTGCATAAATATACTGGGATTTGATGTATTCTCCTAGAGTAGAAAGAACAATGACCATCCAGCGACATCCATCAGTGTCCCGATCCCCTACAGCCTGTGAGTAATGTTACTTTACATAACAAAGGAAACTTTACAGATTCAATCTGGGTGAAAAACTTTGAGATAGGTGTATTATCAGATTTTCAAGGTAAACAGTCTAATTGCATAAGTGCTTACTAGCCTTTACAATTACAGTCAGGGAGATGTGATGACAGCAGTGTAGTCAGAGGGCTTGCGATGCTGCTGTCTTTAATGATACAGGAAGGTAGTCCAGACCATGTGGGCAGCCTTTGCAATTTGAAAGGCAAAGAAAGAGATTCTCATTTAGACCTTCCAAAGGAATGAAACTCTGACATCATACTGATTTTAGCCTATTGAGACCTGGGTGGATGTCTGACCTACAAACAGGGAGGTTATTTTTTTTGTATTTTAAACCACTAAATATGTCATTGATGATTGTTAGATCATCAATAAAAGACTGGTGTATCTACTTTCTAGGCAAAGGTCTGCTGACAAGAACATGCCGAACCAGATTTACAGTGGCTTATGGTATGAGTTTTCTCTAAGTGAGCTGGATTAGTTCTTGACTTTCTTCCACATATAACTGACACATGTTCAAATTATTATCTCTCAGATCACATCATCCAAAGTTTTATTATTAGGTTGCTGTATTTTTAGTTATGTCCATCTTTGTCATATTAAAGATAATGTCATCAGTTTCTATCTGATGATAGATACAATACTAATGAATGCAATATTATACTAATAAATGTAGTAGTATACTTTATGGTATTACTATATTCTGATTGAGAACAGTTGTAAAAATAATTCAAAGCAGCAATCAGAGGTGAACTATTTTTATTGATTAAATTCTATTGTTTCAGTTCTGATATCGAAAACTGATTTGGGTTAAATTAACATTTTGTATACAAAAATATAAAAACAAATGAAAAGGTAAAGACGAAACTAATGGAAGTTTGTGAAAAGATGATCTTGAAAACTATATTGATAAAATTTAAGCTTCATTTGAAGCAATCTATGGAAGTTTAAAAATTGAGTGACCTCTCAATCAAGGAATGTGTTGGAAATAATTGCACTGACTGATTGCTTGATGTTATTGTTGATATAGACAAAACAAATTTTCTACAGGACTTTTCAAGCCAAACAATAAAACCGAAGATAAAAGGAGATTAATTTATATGAGGATGCTAGATGGGGAGTTAGTTTTCAAAAGTACCGTATTTTGCCTTTTTTTTTCTTTTTAAGACTACACCTGCAGCACATGGAAGTTTCCAGGCTAGAGGTTGAATAGGATCTGCAGCTACTAGCTTACACCACAGTCACAGCAAAGTCAGATTCCCAGATCCTAGCTGCATTTGTGACCTATGCCACAGCTTGCAGCAATTCTGGATCCTAAACCCACTGAGCTAGGCTAGGGATTGAACCCACAACTTCACAGACACTGTGTCACATCTGTGACTGAGAAAGGAAACTCCAAAACACCATATTTTGAAAGTGATGTAGTAAGAAGAACATTTTATTTGCCCTCGTACAGTCATGAGATATATTCTCGCAAAGACAGAAGATCCATTTTCAATAGTTCTACCAGAATTTACAGAGCCAAGTTGAATAAAAGTACCCAAGAGTTATTCTCTCACGTGGAGAAGAAAACTCACTGTTAAAACATCATGAATCTCTCAAGATTAAAGGAGGTTAAATAAAGTCACTTATTTCACTTTGGAATATTTGAGTTTTGTCCAACAAAGAACAGAAAGTAAAAAGACAAAGAATTCAGAGAAAAATTAGAAGAGAAAGTAAGAGGTATCTTTCAGTCAGGTGGCATATATTGATACTGTGTTAATTATGATTCAAAAGAAGCAGGTCAGAAAGGTAGCTCTCCAAGAAACACCACCTGCCCTCTCTTCTTTTTCCTTTTTCCTGTGATACAGTTTGATGTCTAGATAAAGTCTCTTATAGAAATATTCTCTCTTTAAACCTTTTCTTTACAACTTATTAATCATATTTTTCACTGTCAAGGCTTTCTGTTTATGTTAGTACACATTTGTGATTCATAATATTTCCCTTTATTTCTTCTCCCAACTTAGGTCATATATTCCCCCAAAGCATTAAAATATCTTCACCATATTCATTAAGATATGCTGACTTCATGTCACACATTATCCATAGGAAAACAAGTTGTAATAACATTATTAGTAATTGTAGAATGAAGTTTTTTGCTCATTGGCAAAGGGAAACTTGCAAGATTGCAAAAAATCCAATAACACGTTTTTTTCTGAAAGAAATTGTAGTGTTTATAGTTAAAAACAAAAGGAATCCAAAAAAGAGGGAGTTCCCATTGTGGCTGTCAGTTAAAAGCCCATTGTTATCTCCTTGAGGATGTGTGTTAGATCTCCTGGCTTTGCCCAATATGTTAAGAATCCCACCTTGTGGAAAGCTACTGCGGCATAGGTCCCAGATGCGGCTCTTATTCAACCTCTGGCCCCAGGAACTTACATATGCCACATGTAATGACATAAAAAGAAAAAAAATCCAAAAAAAAAGAAAAAGAGCCCAATGTATCTTTCCATGGAAGTTACATATGTACTTATTAAATTGGAAAACTGGAGAAATTATATGAATTGTCTAAAGTAAACAGGTTTATCAGTGTATTTTAGATTAAACTTGATAGATGTATTATGACATCATTTCTGTTTCTAGATATAATGTGATTATCAAGCTAAAATTTCCATAGCATTATATAAGTAAACAATTCATAATTTGTCTTAATGTTTTCAATTTTGAAAATGGTAAATGTCCATTACTTTTTTCATAGTCATTATCATTTCTAATATAATTTATTAAAATGTAATTCACTGCAGAGTTTATTTTTTGACAATTAGAGAATCTTTGAAAGACAGAAATCATCAGTGCTGTGAAACATGGCTAGAAGTATGCTCTAAACATGGCTAGAAGTATGCTCTAAACTGCTTTTAAGGAATAACTCATTCACATTTAATTTGACTTTGCTAAGTAACCATGATACCTGTGTAAATGGAATTTTCTCCAAACTGTAATTCAAGTCTGACATTTTTGATCTCTTATATGGATTTTTAAAAATTCCACTGTTGGAGAGTTCCCATTGTGGCTCAATGGTTAACGAAACCGACTAGGAACCATGAGGTTGCGGGTTCGATCCCTGGCCTTGCTCAGTGGGTTAAGGATCCAGCATTGCCATGAGCTGTGGTGTAGGTCACAGATGCGACTTGGATCCCACGTTGCTGTGGCTGTGTGTAGGCCAGCAGCTACAGCTCCAATTAGATCCCTAACCTGGGAACCTCCATATGCCATGAGTGCAGCCCTAGAAAAGACAAAAAAACAAAAAGACAAAAATAAATAAATAAATACATAGATAAATAAATAAATAAAGAAAGAAAATTCCACTGTCTATCTCATTGTATCACATACACAACATACCTAACTTATAAAACTGCTTGGATGCTTATCACATAGAAAAAAAAAAAAAGGAACTATGACATGTCAAGTTGTAACACTCTCTGACTTAGAGATTGAAAAACTTATAACAATACTTAAAATTTCAAGTTATTTTATGATTATTTTAAAAAAATCAGAAAGTGCTTGTAAATTATGGAGAGTAACAGATAATTTTCTTGTAAAGGACCTTGTATTTAAAAGAATACACAGAAATTTTTGTAGAATCCTACAGAAAAAGTTAAAAAAATCATAATTGTCTGTGAATAATAGTAATAAATATGAGAAATATGCTCAAGTATTTATATTTAAGAGTACTTTTTTTTTTGTCTTTTTCCTTTTATCTAGAGCCGCACCCCCCGTGGCATATGGAGGTTCCCAGGCTAGGGGTCTAACAGGAGCTGTAGCTGCCAGCCTTCGCCATAGCCACAGCAACGAGGGATCCGAGCCACGTCTGCAACCTACAGCACAGCTCACAGCAACGCCAGATCCTTAACCCACTGAGCAAGGCCAGGGATCGAACCCGCAACCTCATGGTTCTTAGTCGGATTCGTTAACCACGGAGCCACGAAGGGAACTCCTATATTTAAGAGTACTTTTGCATATTACGTCTATACTAAGCATCAGGAAGAATGTTCAATGATAGGATTTGTGTATTGCAGATTTTCTCAGGAGAAGGAACAGTTCTATTCACAATATGTTCTTTTTTATCTTATTCCATTTCCCTATAGAGCACATTCTCTATTGTCCATCCTCCTTTCTGCTTCCTAGCACACATTCTAGTCCTGTACATTCAGCATTTCTTCCCAAATTGACTACATTTTCCCTTTAAAATGACACCACATATTAGACCTGCCATTTTTTTAAAGAATATTCTGCCACAAAAGAACATGTAAATTTCACTAGCAGTGGAAAGTATACATTATTTGTCAGATTTTCTAAGAGAGGAACTGAAGAGAAGGAAATATGTATGAGAATGTAAGTTTCAGCACGAAATACGGCACTTTCAAAAGCTGATTTGACAAGCTTGTGGAAGGCTCAAGAAACATCCATAAATTAGCGATTTTGTGAATTAGCATTGATTCAGTACCATTTAATTAAATAACTAACCTTTACATTTTATGTGCAGTACAAGTCACAGAATACACATCTTAATGACAGTTACTTTATGCATCATAAAATGTAAGGTTGCTCTGAGTATCTTAATTTTTAAAAGTGGTAATCCCACTGATATGACTACTGATGAGAAAAATACACATTTCTTGCCTCCAGAATTTTAAGGAAAGCAGTTGTTGGGTTTAACACTTCATTAGTCACCTCATACATCACAGGCTCCTTATTACTTTCTTTCTGTATAGAGAAGGATTTCCATAGCAAGTGGAAACAGGCATGAAAGAATACCAGAGATTTGCGCCACACCATGAAAGGAAAATGCACCTAAAGGGAAAAAGAAAAAGAAATAAACAGGATGGAAGCAACACTTCAAATGACACAGTGATAATGACTATTAACATTGTGAGAAGGTACCAGTCATCCAACCATCTGCTCCAGAAAGGCAGCATAACAAACAAGGTTAAAGGAAATAAAATGCTTAGGGATGAAGATTTTGCTTGATTTGCATTAAGTGCCTCTTAAACACACACAGCCTTTGTTCAAAGGAGAAGGGATATTCAAAAACTAAACTGAGGTGTGAGAGGGGTTCCAGATCTCACTGAGAGCCCATCTAATAGTTCCATAGGTGTCACCCTTGGAAGCACAAATGAGTCATGACAGCACAGTCTTAATTTTTTTTTTTCTTTTTGTAAATCCATTTATTGTACCTGAAATCTGACTATGTCTTGACTACCTAAGTTCTAAAGGAATAAGATTCTGTCCACTAATAATCAGAATGACTTAAAAATAGCAGCCATAGCTGACTAAGCCTGGAGGAAGTGGGAGAATCTTCTTTCCTCCTCAGGGATTCTTCTAGAACTTGGTAGCATTTTCCTGAAGTTCTTTCTGACTTAAGACTGTCATCCTCATCCTTTTTTCTTTGACTCTTAAAAATCTATCCTCATCTTCTAATCTGATCAAAACATTTCTGTTTTCCCCAACCTGTATTTATCTGATGCCCAAACCATTTACTTGTTCAGACTGGAGCAAAGCATTCTCTTGACTAACAAAGAACCAGACATTTCTAATGTCATTTATCTTTAATCTCTTTATAGACTTTCACAGTGCCCTGCACACCAGAATACAAGTTCAGTTGCCCATCTGTCTTCCCAACATGTTTTTATTATTTTTTAAGTTTTTATTTTGAAGTAATCGTGTATTCACAAAAAGATACCAAAACAGTAGAGAAATCCTGTGTACCCTTCTCTCAGTTTCCCTAAATAGTTGTATCTTCTTTGGTAATTGTAGCTTGATATCAGAAAAAGGAGATTGACATTAGTACAATGAGTGTGCTTAGTTCAATGGTATTTTATCATATGTGTACATTTATGTAATCACCATCGAAATCAAGACACAAAACTATTACAACACCAAAACGGTTTACATTTTCTTCATAGCTACATAAACCACCATGTCACTCCCTCACAACCTTTAAACCCTGGAAATCACCAATATATTCACCATCTCTATAATGTTGTAATTTTAAGAATATTATTTGTGTTACTTATAGGATATGAGTTTTTGGAATTTTTTCACTTAACATTATGCCCTTGATATCATTCCAACTTGTGTATCAACAGTTTTTTTTTTTTTTTGCTTTTGCTAAGTGGTCTTCTATGGTATAAGTTTACTATAGTTTTTATAATTATTCATGTACTTAAGGATATTTTAGGCATTTGCAGTTATTAGCCATTACCAAAAAAAACTGCTATAAACATTCACAGACTTATGTTTGTATTTCTGTGTGTTTGTGGGTGTGTATGTAATTTTTCATTTATCTGGGATAAAGATTCTCTAGTGCTATCGCTGGGCTGTATGTTAAGAGTATATGTAGTTAAGAAAATCTCAAACCATTTTCAAGAGTATGCAAACAAGTTAATCCTCCCACCACCATTTATGAGTGACTCAGTTTCTCTGCATTCATACCAGCCCTTAGTATTATCACTAATTTTTTATGTGTGTAGTGTTATCTCATAATGGTCTTCATTTGCATTTATCTAATGGCCCAGGAACATCTTTTCATGTGCTTATTTGCCAGCCATATAACCTCTTTGGTCCTTTCATTTATTTTGCCAAATTTCTCATTGGATTATTTGGGCTTTTTGTTGTTGATTTATTTGTTTATTATTGAGTTTTAAAAGTACTTTATATATTCTAGATGCAACACTTTGTCAGTATGTGGTTTGGTCATAGTGTGTAGTTTGTCTTTTCAGCCTCTTAACAGATACTTCTCAAATCCAGGTTATTTTTTATTTTACATATCATGATTTTGGTGTCATGTCTAAGAATTTTTCAACAAGTCCTAAGTCTTAAAGGTTTTCTTCTGTATTTCTTCAAAAAGTTATATATTTTCATGTCCTATATTTAAATCTGTGAATTCTTTTTGGCCTGTGGTATCCAGTTGTTCCACCCCTGTTTGTTGAAACTGTCCTCTTGTACTGAATTAAATTTGTATCTTTTATATTTTTTATACTTGTGTTGATCGATATCTGGGTTCTTGTATGTGTCTAACTCTCTGCCATTATCACAGAGGAAAAGATTTCTTTTGGTCTATAGCTATTGCTGTTTCTAATTTGCCTACTTCTCCTGATCATTGTACCTTTATATTAATTTTCAATATTAGATTCATACTATATTCTTTTTTTTCTAAATTCTTTGAGTCAGACTAATTCCTTTTCTTTTCCATGTAAATTTTAGAATAATTTTGTCTTTATTCATAGGAAATATTGCTAGGATTCTGATATAAATAACTTTAAATTTATATATAATTTTGAAAAATTGAAATCTCTACTATGAATTTTTTTTTCTAGTTCATAAGCATAGAATATATGTCCATTTATTTTCTCTGGATTTTTTCCATCAGCGTTTTGTAGTCCTCAGGATGCATGTTATGTTACATTATTTTTTTTTAGATTGATTATATTACTCATAATTTTTTTTGTTACATTCATAGCTAAATGTTTCTTTTTATGGTTAATTGTAAATGTTACTGTATTTTAATTTTGGTTTTCACATATTTACTGCAAATATATAAATATACAATTGATTTTTTAAAATTTTACATTATATCTGTGACATTATTGAACTCACTTATTAGTTCCTGACTTTTTTGGTAGATTTTTTTAGATTTTCTACATACACTACCATTTCATCTGCAAATATAGACAATTCTATTTCTTCATGTACAAATATGTACAGTGCTACTCCTTCATTTTGGATATGTATGCATTCTGCTTCCTTGCCTTGCTTTATTCACTGTTTAGAACTTCAGTACTGTGTTTAATAAGATCAAGTGTGGGAATTCTTGTTTGTTCCCAATTTTAGGATGAAAGCATTCAATCTTAGATCAGTAACTCTGATGTTAGAAGCAAGCTTTACTAAGAAGTCCATAATCAAATTGAAGTTATCCTCTATTCCTAGAATTTCTGAGAGTTTTTATTATGAATGATAAATTTTATTAAATGATTTGTCTGTATCATTTCATATTATCATGCGATAATATCAATGTGATATTATCAGTGTGATAATATCAAGGATGGATCACATTTTCAGATACTGAACAAACAGGGTAGGGATAAAATCCCAGCTCTCTACCTGATCTTCACTGACATTTCTGTGGTGAGGAAGAGTGGTGAGTTATGCTAGCCAGGCAAGTGTGAAAGTCTACACCTCTTTCTTCTTTTGTTGATGGAGGTGAGTATGGGGTCTGTAATTTTTCCATGGTGTTTTTTTTTTAAAGTTGAATGGCTCTTCTTTTGTTGCCCCTTTCATTGTTTGGCAATTGAAACCAGGCAATTCTTAAGGATTTCTATTGGTCTACATTTATTGCTGTTTCTAATTTGCCTAACTCTCCAACGCCCAGTAGAATTTATAGAGCAAAAAGAAAACCTATAAACTGGGGAATTTACCACCATGCCCTTCCTCTTGTCCTAGCCAATATGCTTTCTTTTCACTCTCTTTCATAGCCATCTTAAGTTTTTTTTTGTTTTTTGTTTTTATGTGATATCTAGGATTTTAGCTATACTATTGGCAAGATAAGGAGAGGTGTGTCTTGTTCCATCTTGTTTATAACTAGAAGTCAGCAAGCATGCACTTTTAAAAATCTAAATCACAGCAACTTTTATTTATGATTTTTCTAATAAATCTAGAACATTTTTAAGTCACCATATTTTTAAATATTTTAAGAAATATAAGGCCTTTCATGAGAAGCAAGTGTTAGAATCACTTATATGGAATATATACATATATATGACAACACTTCAAAAATTTATCTTAGCCCTTAGAATCTGACAGAAAATCTACCAGACTATAGGACATATATAAATTAGGGGATACACAATCATTTCCCTAAATATGGTTTAGGAAGATTGGTTAGTAAATACAGAAGAAATAAACAGCTATCGTAAATAAAATGTGTCAAATATGATGAGTGAAATATACACCTGAAAATACTAGAACAAAAAGATGGGAAACATAATCTAGGTCATTGGTTCCCACACATTATCACGATTAGCTAGAGGCTTTTTAAAATTCTGGGCAGTAACCCAGAGTTTATAATTGAGTAAGGTGAGACATGGCACAAAATTTCCTTTTTAAAAACTTCCGTGATATTGCAGAGATACTGGTCCAGAAACTATATTTTAAGAATTCCTAGGCTGAGGAGTCTGGAGAGAGTAATTGTTGGATGGTTCTTATAACTTAATTAAAATTCACTGGGGAAATCAGAATACAATGCTTAATTTCAGTCTTAATTTCACAGTGCAAAAATTTAGTTGAGAAATAAATTTTGCTATCTATATATGTAGATATAAGAAAGCATTTCAGTTTAAGACTCTTGGGTAGAAAGGACAAAAGTCAGATTTCATCGACTGGCATCATGGATTTAAGAAAAGATGAAGAAACATTTAGAAGAAAATATATTAGAAGAAAAATAATTAAAGGTCTTCAAGCATAAATAAAATTTTTTTACTCTTAAGCTTCACTTAAGTCTATTTTCATCTGACCAACCTAATTAGAACTAGGTGGATCTATGAAGGTAAAGGCAATGCTAGATTTGCTAAGTGAATCTCTCTCCCTATCTCTAAACTACAGTGTTTTTTGAAATATTTCATTGTATATTACCTTATAATTACAAACTTCTATCATATGTTTCATTTTATTTTCTTTTTTACTAACAAACAGCCTGACTAGATAGTTTATCTTTCCCTCTGACAAAAATCAGAGATGAATACCACTAAAACTTGGATACATAAAAAATGTATTTTGTTCTATATCATAAATCTCAAGTTCTTATACTATCTGTTTTCTAGCTTGGAAATACCATTTCACTCAGTCTTCTCTCTTTCCTTTAAATGTACCTCTTCAGTACATAGCTATTTTCAAAATTATATTTTACTAATGATAAATCATTATTTTTATTTTCAATTATTTTACTTAAGTTTTAAAATAGACAAAGTTATCCTTGCCTTAGTCATATTATCATTCTGATTATTATTTTTATGAAATTTATTTGCATATATTATTGGATGTAGGCCAATAATGAAACATAATACCTACCACAAAGTAGGCACTGAATGGTATTTGTAAAGTGAATGACTTAATTAATTATTTCTAGTAATTCCATAGACACTACCTTTATGGTTCCTAGGAAAAGTTTACACAGGGGTCAACATCTGTCAAATGCATGCTCAGTTTAGGGAGAAGTATTGTGGTGGTGAAATTAAGAGTGTGGAATATAGAGCCAAATTACTTCTGTATTTCAAATTAGTTTTCTTAACAGCTATATGAAATTGAGAACAATACTTCTTTTCTTTCTCAATACACTCAAAATTAGAATGACGATGATAATAGAACTTTTATCTATAGGCACTCTGTGATGTTGCAATTAGGTCAATACATGTAAAACACATAAGTAATATACTTTATAAATATTCATTATGTTATTTATTACCACAAGAGAGCTTTTCCAAACTTCATCCTATAGTGTGCTATGCCAAACTGCATGGAAAAATCATCTGACTTGTGTCACTAATGATACAAAGAAATTACAGGGTTCCCCTGTGGCACAGCGGAAACAAATCTGATTAGTAACCATGAGGTTGCAGGTTCAATCCCTGGCCTTGCTCAGTGGGTTAAGGATCTGGCATTTCCATGAGCTGTGGTCTGGGTCACAGATGCAGCTTGGATCATGTGTGACTGTGCCTGTGGTTGTGGCAGGCAGCTGTAGTTCCAATTTGACCCCTAGACTGGGCACCTCCGTATGCCACAAGTGTGGCCCAAAAAAGCAAAAAGAAACAAAAAGAGATTACACAAAAAAAGTAGGTCAAATACCACCCTTGTGACCCTTCCCCTCTAGCCCCAACCTAAATTCTAGACGAATATTCATCCACTTTTTTTTTTTTTTTGGCCGCCTCCTTGGCATGAAGAAGTTTCCAGGCCAGGGATGGTGAAACCCATACCATAGCGGTGACAATACTAGACCTTCAACCCTTAGGCCATCAGGGAACTCTCAGACTAACATTCTGATGGTGTGTAAAGGAAAATTTAGAGGTGGCTTAAAACTACAGGGGTTAAAGCTACATAAGAAACAGCTAGAAAGATAACAACTGTTCTTTAAGTTTTGAAGTAGAGTAGCCCTAGTAGTTCCCCTGGGACTTTTAAGGCAGAGAGGATTCTGAAGAGGCAACATCTCTTTTGAATCTAATGTTTCAGTCTTGTTGAGAAACCTACTCATCTGAGAATGCCAACCTACACAGGGGCTGAAATGTTCCACTTTAACCATCGGTACTCTAGTAGTTACAGCAAGGAGCAGCTGACCCCATTTAATGTCCCTAGATTTTACACGTTCACTAATTTTCTTTTCTTTCTTTGGGTGAAGACAGAGAATGGATTCAAGGCAGGGTTAAGTTGAAAAGAAGCAAAATTTGAGTTTAAATTAAGGTCTATAGAGTCTCTTTATCTCCTTCATATTTTGCTAAGCTTTTAAAATGGCTTTTTCTTCAACTTTAATTGTAATAGACTTTACATACTTTTGCTGCCATGGCATGATGGTAAAAGAACCACTTATAGCCTAAAGATTATGTCACCAAAATTATTACCATTTTTCCAGAAGAGTAATGTTACCCTTAAAACTGAATAATTCATTCTCCTATTTATTCATTTAATCACATAAATAAAGTATTTACTGCCCACTATTTTTGTGCTAGCAAACTCTAGGCAACAGAAATAAATAGATGTATATGACAAAGACTTTCTCTCTGTTGAAATTTCTTTCCCAGCAAGAAATGCCTCTAGGGTACTGAGCCTGGCTTGGAAAATGGGAAATTGGATTAGTTTATAGTAAAGAGAGGAGCAACTTATGGCTTGGGAATCTAAGAAAAAAAGGGACACTTATATATACAGTATTCAGAGTGAAGGTTGATTTTAGAACCAAAGAGGTATTTTAACCTAGGCATCAATCCAAATATTCGGGACTACACTGTGTAGGGAATGGGATTTGGAAAGGAATGCTACAACCTGGGAGAACAGATTTGCAAAGGTAAATAAGAAGGTATTCCTAAAAGAATGGTATTTATAAGGAAAAATGTAAGATATTCTTATCTCCTGGGATCTCTCCTATGCCTGTTTCCAAAACAAATCAGATTGTGGATCTGTGGAGCATTACCTATGTCCTCTGTATAAGGATTCCCTTGGAGGGTGTCTCCTATACAGCAAAACAACTATTTACACATAATCACCAATATGCCAAGCCATGTAAACCATGGACCAGGTTCATATTTTTACTCTAACTCCATCACTTGGCTGTAGATAACACTTTATAGGCCTATGTTGACAAAGAGGCACAAACAATGATAGGAGGCTTGGGGATCCGTAAGCACATCTCTCTCTCTCTTTTTTTTTTTTTTTTTGGCTTTTTTAGGGCTGCACCTGTGGCATATGGAGGTTCCCAGACTAGGGGTCAAATTGGAGTTACAGCTGCCAGCCTTCTCCACAGCCACAGCAATGCAGGATTTGAGCAGCATCTGCAACCTACACCACACCTCATGGCAGTGCCAGATCCTTAACCCACTGAGTGGGGCCAGAGATCAAACCCACAACCTCATGGTTCCTAGTCAGATTCATTTCCACTGTGCCATGACAGGAATTCCAGCACCTCTCTATAAACTTACCTCTGTCTTGCCTCTGGGCCAACTCAGAGCCAGTCCTAAATAAACCACTTCTACCATACCATGGTTTCCCTATATTCTCACTTGGTTTTATGATTTGGTGGATCAGTTCTAATCACATAATCATTTGATATCCCATGCTAGATGCTCGACTAGGGTCATAGAAAAAACTACTTTTCGGATGGCAAATCTTTCTCTCATGAATATGTTATGGCATTATTTGGACGCCTAAGGCTGTAACTCCCCTAATAGGGCTTTAGGTATTCAATGAAAGTCCTTATATTCCACAAATAACTACAACACCATGGGATCTGTTCAATCATGTGTCCGAAGAATCAGAGTCCACTTGTATTGAAGCCCAAATTCTTACAAAGTCCCCCTTTAAACTATGTGCCACATTCAAAGCTGTGGTCCTTCGAAAACACTAAATAAATGTTTTTTTTACAGTATTCACAATTCTGGTATGCACCATCTCTAAAATCTGAAGAGTTCTGCAAATGGTGTTTCTCTTTCTATACATTTTGAAAGTACAGTAAGGTATAATAGAAATAACTTTACTTTGGGGCAGAAATATGACCATGCTAAAGACTTAAAAACATACATTGGCAGGCCCTGGATTTGGGAAATTTTATCTACTTCCATCTGATGTGCAGGTGTCCTTACTGGAACATCCAGAGAACTTATAACTTCTGCTCCATAGGGCCCGTCAATGATGACATCAATAAAGTGGACAAATGTGATGGCTAGTAGAATATCCAGATAATTGAGTTCCCTGCAGGCTATGTTGTCAAAAGACTGTAGAGCCAACAAGCATATGAAAAGATGTTCAACATCAGTAATCATTAGGGAAATGAAATTCAAGCCCACAATGTGATATCACCACATGTCCATGCTATAAAAGAAGAAGAAAGAACAAACAAAAACATAACAAAACAAAAATAATAGGGGCTGGTGAGGATGAGGAGAAATTGTAACCCTTGTGCACTGTTAAAAGGAGTGAAAAATAATGTGGCAATTTCTCAAAAATTAAAAATAGGATTAGCAATTTCATTTCTAGGTACATATCTAAAGTAATGGAAGGCAGGTTCTTGAATAGACATTTGCAATCCTATGTTTATGGCAGCATTATTCACAATAGCCAAGAGGTGGAAGCAATTCAGGTGTTCATTGATTTTAAAAAAATGGATAAACAAAATGTAGTTTATACGTATAATTGTGATACATGTTCGACATGGATGAATATTGAGGATGTTATTCTAAGTGAAATAAGCCAGTCAGAAAAAGACAAATATTGCATGACTCCATTTATATGATATACCCAGAATAGTTAAATTCATAGAAACAGAAAGTAGAATTGTGGTTCAGGAGCTGGGGGAGGGAGAAATGAGGAGTTTAACTGGGATAAAGTTTCAGTTTTGCAAAACGAGAAGTTCTACAACAATGGAATATACTGAATACTTAGCACTAGCTAAGATGGTAAATATTTCTAATTTTTTACCATAATTAAAAATACTTTTTAGATATTGAAAACCATAAGTATACTAAAGGAAAACATAGTTGAATTCCTATGGAGACTTAAAACATAGAAATCCTTTCTATGACTCGAATGTTTAATTCCTAAAATTAAATAGTGATAATAGTGATTACATTTAAAAAAGAAAACAAATGTTTATATGATAAGACAAAAATGCAAGCAAAACTCAAAGACAAAAGATTAATGGGAGGAAATATTATCAGTTTATATCTCAAACAAAAGTTTAACCACCTCCCTAAATATATACACCCCTTCTAGAAACTGAGAAACAGAAATGACCAAAAAGAAGTCCAAGGATGGCAAAAAATGTCTCACAGAAAGATATATTTGAAGGTTACTCATATATCTCAGCCTCACTCATGATTACAGAAATGTAGATTAAAGCTACACATGAAGGAAACCTATTAGATTGGGGGAAAATTAGAGATATCAGAACTTTCATATGTTGAACGTAGGAATCCAAAGTGGTACATAAACTTTGGAGGGAATCTGGCAATATCTATCAAAGTTATATTTCCCAAAGGTCCCACCCCCAATACCATCACATTGGAGTAATAGGTTTCAACATATAAATTTAGAGGGACATAGACATTCAATCTAAGTAAGAGTAATCAGGGAAACAAAAAACAAAACCTCAGTGAGAAACATATTTACACTCACTAGGATGGCAAAACCAAAAAGATATATAACAACGAGTGCTGGTGAACATGTAGAGAATCTTCAACATTTATACTCTGCAATTCAAAGTATAAAATGGTGCAGCAATTTTGGAAAACAATCTCACAAATTCTTTGAAAGGTTAAACATAAAGTCACCATATAAGCCAACAATTTTCTTCCTAGATATTCTGCTCAAGAATCCCACTTCTAGTAATGCTACTTCTAGTAGTTCCCCTAAGAGAAATAAAGACATATGTCTATACAAAAACTTGGGCATGAATATTCAGAGCATTATTCATAATAGCTAAATAGTGGAAACAACCCAAGGGTCTATCAAGTTATGAATGGATAAGTAAAATGTGGTATATCATACAAAGGAATATTATTTAGCAATAAAAAGAAAATACTAAAACATGCTACAACATGGAAGAAACTTGGAAACGTGCAGCATGAAAGTATCTGGTCACAAAGAACCATATATAAATTGTATGATTACATTTATATATAATGTCCAGAATAGAATAGGCAAATCCATAGATAGAGAAAATGATTGGTGGTTTCCATGAGCTAAAGAGGTTGGGGGTAAATGAAGAGTTACCACTAGTATGTATGAGATTTCTTTTGAGGTTCTTAAATTGTTTATGATGATGCACAACTTTGTGAACAAATCCAAAACATATTTACTTGAATTCGTAAACCACATGGTATGTAGTCATATCTCAGGAAAGTGTTTTTTTTTTTTTTAAGTGTTTAAAAAAGAGTATAGGACACTTTCCATTGACCCAGAGCAAGAATATGAATATATATGCCTGCTTTGATTATTGTTCCTTTTTTAAAATAAGATATATATTAACGCACTATAGCTGGTAGATTGGCTTGTATACCTATGGTAGATTGTCAGTTCTAGAGATTTTCCTGGTTTCCAAAAGAGGACCTGGATTTAGTGGAATGACTAACAATATGAATAGCAATTCTAACCTGTGTGTCTCTGAAATAAACCCCACCTAATTCCTATCTTATTATACCAAACCCCTATTAAGTGGCTAGGTAGCCAATCTAAAAATTTTCTTTGTTTTCTTTTTTTTTGACTACATCCACGACATGTGGAAGTTCTTGGGCCAGGGATCAAACTGGTCATAGCAGCAACCCAAGCTGCTGCAGTAACAACATGGATCCTTAACCTTCTGTGCTGTGAGAATTCCTTAATTTGCTCTTTAGTGATTATGACCATGTGACAAGCTAACTATTCCATTAGTGATAAAATTTTCAGACCTTGTATAAGAGCGAGGTAAAAATATATTTGGGGGGCAAATAATTTCATTTAAGAAAATATAATCCATAAAATTTACATGAATCAATTCATTCATGTATTGGATCATAAATATTGTGCCTGGCACTTTCAGCTGCAATGTTAATAAACTGTATGATGATAGACTATTTTAAAACATCTGGCATGGAATGTATATATATTTGAAAACCTCCAAATATGAACCAGTTTAAAAGAAGTCTGTTTTAAATACTTTCTAGACCCTATAGCAGACTTTGAAATGTAGCATGTTAACTTCAGAAATAATTATTTCCACTTGGTCTGAAAAAGTCATTGATATCAATTTTCCATTTTTCTTAATTTTATATTTTTTCATTTAAAGTGTTCAGTGAAATAGAATATGATATGAAATTTATCTTCATTTATGAATCAAAATAGTGACTTCTGCAAACCAGAATCAAAAAAATGCTTCTAAAAAGCTTTGAGACAATAGAACCTCTTCATAGTGATGCTTAAATTCTAGAGATACCTGTTAGTAAAGTTTTTGCAGTTCCCTCTCTTAGGCCTATTTTATCTTACTTGAGTGAAGTATAGTGTTACTCAATTAGCCAGGTAATTCAGGGAAAAAAACATCAGTAATATATGACTATGACTCTGGAAGTCACAGAATGAAAAGAATTGAAGGGTAATTATTTCTTTCACTCTGATGGAGACAAAGACAGCTACAAAATGTTAGGCTTTATCTGTTTTTTAAGAGGCCTAAATGAGACTAGAAGTTAAGGTGTTTGTGAGTGAGTGTGTGTGTGTGTGTGTGCACGCGTGTGTGAGACAGCCTTAAAAACTTAAATATCTCCCAATTTTATATTATTTAATACCTCTTAGTTATCTCTAGCATTGCCTATGATTCTTCTAATTCAGTTTTCTTTTAACATTATGGTTAGAGGCAGACACCTGACTGACAGTTCCAGAGAACTTCCCACTCTAATTAAATACGAGATTATTTCCTCAATGGTGCATATTGCTCTGCTTAATATCAACAATTTACATTCATGATGACCTTTTATGCATGGTAACAAATAGAATTCCAGGAAGGCTTTGACTTATCCCATGTAATAAGTAAAATGCCCCCCACATCGCAATAAAATAATTGAAATCAAAATAAAAAAAAAGATAAACCAATAACCAGTATTTCCAGGTATTAGTTTTGCCAAAATAAGTGATTTCTGAGATTGTTTCTGCACAGGTATAAAATAAATTTTAAATATTCATATATCTGGGCAGAAAAATTATTAAGTATATATTTATTTATTTTATTTTACTATTTTACATTGTTTTATATATTTTTTTAATTTAGTCATGTCTGAGTATTATACAACAGGCCAAAAATTTTGATTTCATCTTTTATTTTTCTGTTGGTAAGCTCATATCTTCCTGTATGAGAGCTAATTAATCACAAAACAAAAACTTGTTTATTGATACTTTAATAATATGAATTTCCCCTTTTTAAGAAAAGATTTATAGTTCATTACAGGCTTACCAATAACCTTCATGTTTCAAATCTAATAGTTATCCCTCAGCTTTATCTCATTTAACTTAGTAGCAACATTTGGCATTGGTCATCATTTTGTTCATAAAACCCTTCCTCTTTTGTCTTTCAGAAAAGCACTGGACTTTTTCCTAACATTTCTGACCATTTTTCTACATCTCTTGTTGATTTCTCCAGACCTCTAATAGTTGAACTGTCCCACATCTCAATCTTTGGACCTTTTCTATTCACTCAGTCTCATGTCTTTAATAATATCTAATATCTATATTAGCAATAATCTCCACTTTATATTACCCCTTAATTTCCAATGCCAAGAATCCAACTGCTTATGCAGCATTTCCCCTTTGGATACCCAATGCAAATCGCAGCCTTAGTATGTCCAAAATTGACCTCTTTTCATATCTACCCCACTTCAGGTAATAATAAATCTATTATGGTTGCATGGGCCAAAACATTAGTGTCAAGTTCGAGTTCTCTCTATATCTCTAACTTCACTGTGGTGGTTAGAAATCCTATCTACTTTGCCTTCAATATTTTCAGAATTCTCTCACTCCCAATAAGACTTCTATCACCAGCCTGGTCAAAAATCACAAGCATCCCTTACCCGGTTTTCTTGCAAACTATATTCAGTATAGTAATAAGAATAATGTTCAGATGTAAATCTGATTGCACTCTTCTGGTCTAAATCTCCTAATGACTTCTATCACTGAGAAAAAAACAAAATCCTCATTATGACTTAAAAGGCCCTACTTGGGAGATCCCTGGTGTCTCAGCAGGTTAAGGATCTGGTGTTGTCACTGCCGTGGCTTGGGTCGCAGCTATGGTAGGGGTGTGATCCCTGGCCCCAGAACATCCTCTCCCCCTGGATGCAGCAGTTTAAAAAAAAAAAAGAGAGAGAGAAAGAGACCCTATGTAATCTAGTGGCTAGTTACTTCTCTAACTTTCTTTCCTGTTATATTACCCCACTCTTTATTTACTCTGCTCCAGACTACTTTGCTTTTCTTGCTGTCATTTTTTTTTTCCTATAATTGTGAAATTCACTCCTATGCTCTCCTACTGCAGTTTCACTTAAGATTCATGTTTGAGAGCATTCTCCTTGTATATTCACATGGCTGGTTTGATTACTAAATCTTGAGGAATTCTTTAAGTTGAAAGACAGAGCTTAATGCAGTACCTCCACCAAGACAAATGCCACAAATTCTTTCAGTAGGTGATAACAGTGCCAAGAATACAAAGCAGATGTTAGAAAAGCATTTAAGAATTTTGCTTGTTCCTTTTAGAAATGTCAAATAAATTTTTGATATTGTTATCCTTACTTTCAAGTAAAATGTTTGGGAGAAATACAGTAGAGCCAGAAAGATGCACAAATTAAACTGTTATCACAGGAATATCTAGGTCTTAAGGAATTAGAATCTTTGGGTTTATTTTTCTGATTTTTTTTATTATAATGCCATTCTTTATGTAACAGGCAGAGAAATTGCAGACTACCTCTAGAACATTTATTATTATCATCCCATTTTAATGTGCTTTTTCTTAAATGAGCTTCTTTATACTGAGTCTAAAGATTGGCAATTAACAGATTACCACATTCTTCATGAAAAGTATGCTGAGAAAAAGACATTGAGTTGTCAAGCTACAATATTCGGCTTGCTTCCTTTATGCAGCTCTGATAACCAAATAACATGCTTTCATGTTACCCACAAATGATGTCAATTCAAAATTTTAAATTCTTGCCTCTAAATTCTTAGCTGATCATTTGAAAACAAAGTCACTAGAAAAATACATCTAATAATATGAATTCACAAACTCTTCAAGTTCTAAGTTAGTCCAAAAATTTTATAACTTACTATAAATGTTGCAAAAATCTCTCGAGTAAGTAAAGGACAAACTAGACATCTGGAAAGAAGAGTAATCACGGATAATATTTTAAACTAGTTAAACTCCAAAATCTATGTGTTTGATGAATGACTGCTTTTTCCTGCCCCACTTTAGCATTTGCATCTGCATAAAATCAAGGCTTTGTAGGATAATTTATTTATGGAGAAAAGAAACATCTGTAGCAAATGGAAACCTACCTGTGCTCTTCCCAGCACTAACAATTATAATGGCCTACCTGGGGTTAACAGTGTTTTCTTTATAATCTTTCTCCACTCCTGGACAATGCATACAATAATGAGTATTTAACTTAAAAAAAAATCAATGCCTAATCTCTGATATTTTGAATAAAATATATCTTTGGACGACTGCATTGTACCGTATATAAAAACTTTGTGTTAGTATTCTCCCTATTCATATCTAGAAACATGCTGTGGTATGTGGTCTGTGCATGCGTGTGTGTGTGTGTGTGTGTGTGTGTGTGCGTATGTGTGTGTGTATTACTCCTCAGTGTGCCAGAGTGGCTACCCTATAAGCATACATATCAATTTTGCAATTAGGTATGATTAGATACATTTAAACTAAAGAATATTGAAGTTTCTCTGCTCTCCCAGACAAGTACTCTTTAAGCATGATGTGGTTATCCACAATCATTGTAAAGGCTCTTCTGATATCTGTTTCAAATGCCTACCTTCTGAAATTCAAAGCTATCATCTACTCACCTTTATCTGACAACTGTGTCTCATCTTCTATCTGAAGGGAAGCAATCATCCATTGCTTGTGGTAGTCCAAGAACAGATCCCAAGATAAGAGGAAGAAACCAAAGAATTATTAGGGGAAAGCGTGTCAGAAAAAAATTGGGAATGGAGCAAAGAGCCATCTGTCTGCAATACAGGACTGACTTTTGTGAAAGCAAGAGGGATAGAAAAACCTTCTTAGAAGGCAGCTTAAAACTATGAATATTCATCAGGACTGAAGGAGTCTTCAGCCTTCAAGGTCTGTCATCAGGAATGTGTCCATTTTAGTATCCCTGCCATGCTCAGTTTATGTTTGACAGCAGCCTGTGGGAAGTATGTCCTCAACATGAACTTGATGGATTTTAGGGCACAGTAGTTGCAGTAGTCAATCAGTTAGGCTTCCCATGGTCAGAGTCGTAAGAGGTGCCTTTTTCCCATGGCACATGCCAGTACGACAGAATTTCATGAGAAGTAACTATAGATAGCTACTGGATAGATGGTAGATTATAGAGACAGACAATAGGTAGATAGGTAGGTGTGCAGGTAGGTAGGTAGGTAGGTAGATGGATTTAAAGTGTCTTTCTCTCTTGCTAGAATTCTCCCATCAATAACAACCTGGAGAGGGCTCACTTGTCACTAACAGAGCTAACAACTGTCCTTACCCTTTTGGAATTAATGTGTGTGGGCAATATCCTTTTCAATAACCCAGGACACACCTAAGCCTTTAAAACACAGGTAAGTTAGTTAAAATTTTCCTAAACACTGTTATTGTATAAGTGAAATCACCAGATCCTAAGCTAATCTGAATAACTCAAAATTCCCCTCCCCATCTAGTCTCCTCCAGGCTTTCCCTATCAGCCAAAGCCTTCACGACTGCAGTGGCACTGGGAAACTTTCTAGGTCTACTTCCAAATTCTGTCCAACCCCAGACTATAACTTATAATGATATGATATTTCAATTTCCAAGAGATATCAGTTTTCTTGCTTATAATATAATGATTTCTATGGTTTTTTTGTATATAAGGCTTATAGAAATATTTTTATACAAAATATTTCACGAGATAGCCATCATTGATTAAGTGATTTATGTATAATTATTTAGATGTGGATCATGACTATTATTTGTTAGTAATATTACTAATATCAAATATTTTACAAAATGTGTGTTTTATTACAAGGCATATTTTCTGTATTTATTTAGAGGCTGGAGCATGTCAAGTGTTATATCTTGCTTTTCTTTATTAATCATAGGACTAAGCATAGAATAAGGCCGGCCATAGCTAAGTATTAAACTCATATGATGGAAAATGCCATGTAATTTGACATAATGATAATGAATGTAAAATCTGTTTCTAAGTATGAGTCTATATTCTCTTGGTCTAAAGTAGTTGCAGTCATTGTCTTTCTTTTCTTAGGAGTCATATACTGAATTTCATACCTATTCTCTATATAGTCTACCACTAGGTTGATATGTAACTGCTGATTATTAACTAATTTTTGATTAATTAAATCTCTCCACATCATAAATAGAGCCTGTGTGTTATTTTCTCAGGACAAAAAAATGTCTCTTTCTTTGTGTCCTATCTTTAAAATATCAACTAAGATTGGAGGATGTTGACATTGAATGTACCTTATTTTGATAATCTTCTCTTGTCATTAATTCTATTTATATGTTCTCTACATCTCCCCCATATGTCGTAGAATCAGGAGTAAGGGAGTACTGTTCATGTTCGGCTTCATATCTTTTTTTTTTTTTTGTCTTTTTTGGGCCACACCCATGGCATATGGACGTTCCCAGGATAGGGGTCTAATCAGAGCTGTAGTGCCAGCCTACACCACAGCCACAGCAATGCCAGATCCAGGCTGCAAATGGATCCTACACCACAGCTCCTGGCAATGCCGGATCAGATCCTTGACCACTGAGTGAGGCCAGGGATCGAACCCTCAACCTCACGGTTCCTAGTCGGATTTGTTTCTGTTGCTCCACTATGGAAACTCCTTGGCTTCATATCTTTAGTAACAAGGAGTTCTTTCCTGCATTTCTATCTATTGTGTTTATCATATTGTGCTTGGCTTTGACTTGTAATATTTTCATTTTCATTCATATGACTTAATCCAATTTTATGGTATCAGAGAAAGAAGAGTAGTTGTTTCCATATGGTAGCCTATCAGATACCTGAAAGGAATTATTATGTCTCCTTTAAAATTTTCCTTTAACATAGAAAGCAATCTTCAGTTCTTACTACCACTCCTTATGTGACAATTTCTAGACTAATTATTATTTTCATCAAAATTTGATACATGAATTCTGGTTTTCCCATTTGAAATATTCTTATCTACATAAGTACTATGACTTTAGGAATGTAGGAATTGAATTTGAAAAAGAAAAAATGTGTTCTAAGTGCTCATTACTGCTGTGTGGTTCACACGTGAATAATTTTGTGAGTGGTTAGACTATGTTGAGTATAGATAATTCTGGACTGGGCAAAAGAAGTAGTTTAACCGAAACTGTCAAAAATAGCATAAGCTGGAGGAAAGTAGAAATCATAACTGTGGAGGGAGGCCAATGACTGAAACCAGTTTAAAGCATTAGAATAATATACTGCAGAAAAAAATTTTAAAATCATAAATCAGACATACGATCAAAGATGCTTTAGAACAGGGGTTTCTTAATGGCAGTTTTGTGTGGTACCTACTGCAGGGTCCCAAAGACCTGCAAGAAGAAAGGTATTATTGGTGAATATACCCCATCTGAGGCTTTGTATTATGAGCTTTCACATATATTAATTTATTTAATCTTTACAGCATTTAAAAGGTAGATATTTGTTATCTCCATTCACATGTGAGATGACAGAAGCACATGAGTTTATACACCCAGCCCAAAGTCACAAATTTAGTCAGTACCCTGCTCCAAATTCCACAAGTACAGCTGAATTTGTATATAATGTCCTAGAGGTTATACTGAGAACAGAGTGATGACAAAAAATTAAAAGTAAAGAAATAATCATGGGAGTTCCCATCATGGCTCACTGGTTAACGAACCCAACTGGCATCCATGAGGACATTGATCCCTGGCCTCACTCAGTGGGTTAGGGATCTGGCATTGCCATGAACTGTGGTGTAAGCCGCAGATGTGGCCCAGATCTTGTGTTACTATAGCTCTGGCATAGACCAGCAGCTACAGCTCCCATCTGACCCCTAGCCTGGGAACCTCCATATGCCATGGGAGTGGCCCTAAAAAGACAAAAGATAAAAAAAAAATTATATGTTTGAAGGAGAGTCACAAGGATAGTTCAAGTTTGATTAATAAAGGGTTATTTTGGGGAATGCTAAGATAATTTTTTCCACGTCTGTTAAAAATAAAACAGACTTTAAATAATAGCAGAGAAAACTTAAAACAGACACATAATGAAAATAAAATTTATAAGAATAAAAATCACTATAAAAAATAAAATAAAATATATATCCTCATTATTTTATGGAGGAGGAAATGGACCCTCAGAGAACTGATTCAGTTTCTCAAGATTACACACTTAGTGATGGAGGAAGTTCTGCAATTAACGTTTATATAACTCAAACACTTGTGATTAGCTTACTATGCAATGACAAAATTTCTGAAAATATAACCTGTTAAATTTTAAATACATTCCCAGGTAATGCACATGTAAATGTATTGATAATGACTTATAAAATTAAAAAAATTGTGTATTCAAACTTCCAGGGACCTCTTTAAGTTTCATTTTTTTCTTTTTGTTTTTTTTGTTTTTTTGTTTTTGCTTTTTATGACTGCACCCATGGCATATGGAGGTTCCCAGGCTAGGGGCCGAATTGGAGCTACAGCTGCTGGCCTACACCACAGCCACAGCAATGCAGGATCTGAACCACATCTGTGACCCACACCACAGTTCACAGCAATGCCAGATCCTTAACTCATTGAGCAAGGCCAGGGATCGAACCTGCAACCTCATGGTTTCTAGTCGGATTCATTTCCACTGTGCCACAACTCTGTTCATTTTTTTCTTATTCTAGGAATCTCCTCTTGATTGGCAATTGTGTTCCAAAAACTATCACAGAATTTGAAAGTTATAAATTAGAATTTGGAACTTATACATTATGTATGAAAAGTGAATTAGGCTATTTAGGTGCTGTTTAATATATGCTACATAAAGAAAAAAGGGACTATGTTAGCCTTAATCATAATAAAATCTGGTGGATACACAAAATATTGCTAAAGGAAAATTTATAAGACACAAGCAGAGTAATTTTTACACCAAATTAATGCCAGGCAGTCATCTAGTTCCCAGACCTCTGGGAACTGGAATATAAAATATCAATTTTTAAATCATGGAATGATGAAAAGAATTATTAGGAAATTATATCAAATAGAATATATTTAAATGAAAAAGGAATTCAGTAAAAACACAAACTAAAAAAAAAAGTTAATATCTCCATTTTTTAGTTTTGATATTCAATGACCTTGACTACCTGGAGTATGACTGAAATCCAGAGTAAAACAAGAAATTTCCTCTTAAACAATGTAGTAAATGCACAAAGTTCTTGTAGTTAACTCTTAGGTCAGATTTGCAAAGAGAGTTTTGCACATAATTCTACAAAGAAAAGTATCTTTTTCTCAGGCCAGAGCACACTTTCATGGGGCAAATTAGTAGGTGTGGAAAGAAATAGTTACAAAGCAGTTGCAAGAAGTGAAAAACCTACTGTCTGAAACTGAAGTAAGACAATAGATAATCTGTTTAAACACAAAAGAACTTTCTGAAGCACATCCATTTATTATAAGGCAAATAGTTCTAGATTCATCAACAGCCTCTGAGGATATATGGGTGTGATAGCTTCCTAAAGGAACTGTGATCATATTAATATCTGTGTCATTAGAAAAAGGCTTTTACACTCAGTAGTTTCTGATTCCAAAAACAGGAAAACATGTACTACTTTTAAAGAGCATAATTTTTTTCCCATTAAGAACAGCTCAACAGGAATGTTGAGAACTAAACACCCTCCAGTGCCCAAATTTGACCTTTAGGAAAACAAACCTCAGTAAACAAGAAATGTGCTTGGAAAATGAGACATATTTATAGGAATGCACAGTGTGCACACACACATCAATAAGTATGAACAAGTGGAGAAGACTGATGAGATCCTGGGACACAAGAAGTCATTTTGAGTAATAAATCAAGATTAATCACATTGAGTATGTGACTATTCAAGTTTTCCTACTAAGTTATTTTTTAAGGGGAAAAATAAAGATCACTCTTTCCTACCTAGGTTCTCTTCCATCTTTTTAATTTTTTTCGTTATAAAATCATTTTCAGAGTTTTCTGGTAGCTCAGTGGTTTAAGGACTTGGTGTTGTCACTGCTGTGGCTCAGGTTTGATCCCTTGCTCAGAAACTTCCACATGCCATTCATTTAGCTAAAAACAAATAAATAAAAATCAGTTTTCTTTGAAGCCACTCACCCACTCTGCCTTCTGTCCTCCAGTCATTCTACAGCTATATCAGAGTGTGAAGAGATCCATGAAACAAACAGACAAATCTATCTTTTCTGTGATCAGCTTTCTGTCAAGCAAGCTGATGCAGTGAATCAAAAGACAAATCTGTCAGTTGTTACAGAAACAGCATGTGAGTTCTGTACTCAGTGGCTCCACAAGAACACAAAGAGCTCAGGGAAAAGTTAAAATTTAAAGTTAGCAGTACAGGAAATGCATTAGAAAAATCAGGTCAGAGAGGCAAAAACTCAATTATAATCCCCTAAATTGAGGTGGCAAAAATCTCAACTGACCCAAATTTCTTGGCTTCTACCACTAGCTACATTTATATTTGAAATGAGTTGAAACTTGAGCTGTGATGGCAGCCTAACACCTGCTCCCTCTTTTCCTCTTGGGTGGCTGCAGTAATTACCTACATCTACCTGTACCAGTTTAGGATCTGTGAAATGTTGGTCATGTAGAGTCAATCATTCCCATGTTCTAAGGTGCCAAATGATCATCTGCTAGTCAGAACTGCAACACTGCTGGCAGGCGGACCTATTAGTTCATTTCATTTTTCCGTCTAGTCATGCCCAAATTTTTGCTGTCCAATTTGCATTTGTTTTCTGCAGGATGCACCTATGGAAAGAATCATCATTTATCTGAACTATACTTTTTAAATATATGCTTTTAAAACAATTTTTACACGATTACATTTTAGAAATATTTTCAATGAAGACTTTGAATATAGTCACAGTTTCCACAGAACAAACACATGCACAGTGGAGAATATCGCTTCTCTTATAAGAACATGATTGTGCCAACACTGTGGAACATTTATCAGATTAACCATGGCAGACTTTAATTTATAGTTCAGACCTCTGCCATAAATCTGTCCTACCTGGGTAAAATCATGAAAACAGGAGCAGCCAAGTTATAACATCACAGTAGATCATTGAGAGCAAAATATCTAAGCACAAAAATTATTGAAACTTTGTTTTCAGTTACAGAGTAAGAAAACTGTAGAAAAAAATCCCTGTTTTTTCCTGTTTCTATTAATATTCTTGACTGGTGGGATAGAATCATTATTTCTCATCGGGGCATAATTTGTGGCTTATACTGACAATGTAAGCAGTTTTTTTTTTTTTTCTTAACCTGAAGAAGGGCCAAAAATGGGCTCAAAAGGCAAAATAAAGCTGTGCCTAAATAAGTATGAATTGATAGAAAGTCAAGTTGAAGAGTAGAAATTCATGGAGTTCATATTATGTCACCTGAAATTTTTTGGTAAAAGACACAATAATTATGCCTGCTAAGGAGACAATGAGAATTGGGGTTGGATTTAGCTACCTGATGAAAGATCAGTTTATACAGGCATTTGACGAAAGGAGAAACACATGAAGTTGATCATGAGTTGATAGTTTACAAATGTAACTGGTTTGAAGCGCAAGCTTTTAGCCAAAGAACCTCAGTTATACCAGTTGCCTTTTCATTATTAGGTTTATTCAAGTCACCAGTGCATTATTGCATCCATCACTGTGTTATTGTGGATGGATACAGAATTGTTAAAGAGATGTAGGGGAAAGAACTTGCCCATTGGCGAATACCCAGTATGTGTCCAACTGGATGCTAAGGACTTTATATTAAGTAAATTTAAGAACTCTCTAAAATTGATATAACTTTAAATAAAAAACTAAACTAAGGCCCAGAGAAAGAAATTAGCCTCAAGTTTACATATCTAATTCAATAAAAGGCACTGTTTTTGCATGTAGAAAAATGTGAAAATGGGTAAAAGTACATAGGCATACATGTATGAAGAGAAAGAGTAGAGAACTAGGCTGTTAATACTTGATTGTCAAACTGAACATTACACCTGTTAGATATCCACTGGCGTTAATATTTTCTCTTTAAAATAATATATTTAGAGAATTATTAGAAAAATGTTTTAAAAGAGACTCCTATTTAAAAAAAAAGCTGCGAAGTTGTCATGTGAATTTAACCCACTTAGGATTCCATATCTTAATTTATAGAATAACGGCAAGGCTAATTTACTGAGGCATTTTGTGTGGAATAGCTAATTAATTATTGTACTTTAATCATTTGAAGTGGTTCCTGATGAAGTGCTCTCAAATATAAGCAGCTAAAAAAACTTTTAAATGTTTAAATTTGAAAACTTTTAGTAAAAACTAAGTATATTAGCACTTTTCAGATTGGGTAAATTATTTTGATATTTTAATGCCTCTATTCTGTCTCGCCATTAATTGTAGCAATTAGTGGTGTGTACATGAAGATTGCAATTGCTAAAAATGTAAAACCATTAAATATGATGTGTTTTACTGTCACATGTACATATAACAATAAAATATTACATAACACAGTATTACATATATATATATAGTTTTGTTATGGACTGAATGTTTGTATTTCTCCCTTAAATTTGTTTGTTGAAATGCTACTCACGAATATAATGGTATTAAGAGGTGGGGCCTTTGGGAGTAAATTAGGATCAGATGAGTTTAAGGGTGGTGCTCTAATGATGGAATCAGTGCTCTTATAAATGAGTCACAGGAGAGCCAGCTTCCTCTCCCAGCTCTCTGCCTCGTGAGATTACAATGCATCTGGAAAAAGGCACCGCACCATGCTGACACCATGATCTCAGACTCCCAGCCTTCAGAACTGTGAGAAATATATATATATATATATATTTTTTGGTCCTTTTGCCTTTTCTAGTGCCGAACCTGCAGCATTTGGAGGTTCCCAGGCTAAGAGTCTAATAGGAGCTGTAGCTGCCGGCCTACGCCACAGCCACAGCAATGTGGGATTCCAGCCACATCTTCAACCTATACCACAGCTCACAGCAACATGGGATCCTTAACCCACTGAGCAAGGCCAGGGATCGAACCCACACCCTCATGGTTCCTAGTCTGATTTGTTAACCACTGAGCCACGATGGGTACTCCAGAGAAATATTTTTTAAGCCACCAATCTATAGTATTTTGTTACAACAGTCCAGGCTGAATAAAACAAATTTTATCTTTTTATATATTCAAATGTGAAGCAACTGCACTAGGTAGTAACTCTGTGAAATAAAACTGGTACTTTAAACAACTGTTTTAAATTTGATTAGCTGAAAAAAATTGAGCAGCTTTTATATTTCAAATCCTGTAATACTAAGATTGATGATGATAATAATAATAATACCTCTTTTTTAAGGTGCTCGCTGTATACCTGCCACAAAGACAAACATACAAATATTATTTCATGTGAGCTGATAAGGAGAAATGAGTAACTGAAACTTTGGGATATTTTATATAAGCAAAACCAAAATAATTTAATTAAAGCATTCTGAATCAGGGGGATGTAGGAAATAATGGGAGTGGATTTGAGTCAGAGGGGATAAAGACATGGAAAAATAAGAGTGGAAATCCATATTCTCATTTATTTATCCATTTCTTCATTCACCAAATGTATTTAAAATGCAATCTATGCACCAGGCATCAGATTCAATATTTTAACAAATTTGTCCCCAGATACCATGACGGAGTTTTAAATGAGAAAATAGTTGAATGACATCATCATAAAGTTGAGTCATGCTAAACATGTAGAATGAAACAGGCAGCTTGATCATTGTCTCCACCTCCAAATCTGACATCTTCCCTAGACCATTCAGAATCAGACAACCTCAGTTATCCCCTTAGCACTGATCCCTATGCCAGTTATGTGAACTCTAATAAGTCGTAAGTGATTTTCCATGAGTCTCAAAATTTTAATACTTTTTTAAAATTGTATTTTTATTTTTTATTTAATTTTTATATTTTATTGAACTAAAATTGATTTCCAACATTGTTTCACTTCAGATATACAACAAAATTATTCAGTTATACATGTACACATCCATTCTTTTAAAGATTCTTTTCCCACATAAGTTATCACAGAATATTGGGTAGAGTCCCTGTGTTATATAGTAGGTCCCCAGTGGCTAACCATTCCAGATACAGTAGCTTGCAATGCCAGTGCTAAACCCCCAATCCACCCTCCCCCCACCTGTCCTCTTTGGTAATCATAAGTTTGTTTTCAAAGTCTATGAGTATGTTTATATTTTGTAAATAAGTTCACTTGTATCATTTTTTTAGATTCCACATATAAGTGATAACATATATTTATCTTTGACTTACTTCACTTAGTATGATAATTTCTAGGTCCATCCATGTTGCTGCAAATGGCATTATTTCATTATTTTTATGGTCTGTGTAATAGTCCATTACATATATGTACCACATCTTCTTTATCCGTTCCTCTGTCAATGGACATTTAGGTTGCTTCCATGACTGGACTGTTGTAAATAGTTCCCTGCAATTGGTGTGCACGTATCTTTTCCAATTACGGTTTTCTCCAGATATACACCTAGGAGTGGTATTGTTGGAACATATGGTAGTTTTATTTTTAGTCTTTTTAAGGAGGATCCATATTGTTTTCTATAGTGGTTGCCCCAATTTATATTCCTACCAACAGTGTAGGAGAGTTCCCTTTTCTCCACTCCCTCTCCAGCATTTATTGTTTGTAGACTTTTTGTTGATGGCCATTCTGACTGGTGTGAGATAATACCTCATTGTAGTTTTGATTTGCATTGCTCCGATAATTAGCAATGTTGAACATCTTTTCATGTGTGTTTCTGCCATCTTTATGTCTTTGTGGTGAATTTTATTGAAGTATGGTTGATTTACAATGTTGTGCAAGTTTCTGCTGTACAGCAAAATGACATACACATATACATATATATATGCTTTTTCATATTCTTTTCTATTGCGGTTTAAATATAGTCATACTTTATATAGGTTTGCTATTTTCCTTGTCATGATTGTTAGTTGATTAAGATTTAGAAGAATTTTTAAAACTCGTAGAAGAAGAATTAAAGGCTTATGCTCTAAAATTTTATAAAACTAATCTAATATTTGACATGTACATTTACAAAAGTAAACAACACAGTATCACTACATTTTTAAAAATTCTTAGCCTGAGTTATTTTCGTTTTCGATAGTGCTGCTTATGCAGAAAAGTTATATAACTTTTCTAGAATATTGGTTATTCTCCCACAGAATTTCAGATCTTTCTCAGTGTGTTGTTGTTGTTGTGTTTTTGGTTCTTTTAAGAAAGAAATTTTGAGAGGGGAAATAATACCTACTTGAGTAAAATATTAAAATAATTCCCAATGTTGAATTAGGTCAGTCTAGAAGGAGGTTTCTTATGAGGTGAAGGGTTTTCTACTTATTCTTGATATATTCGGTTGTGTATTAATTGGCTTAAGTAAGAAAATAGATAACATTTAATAAATGTGTAGTTAGAAAACTTATAGACATAGTAACTATTTTATGTAAAAGAGTCATATCCCAGAAGAGATACTAAGCTTAGGAGAATGGTCTAATGTGTCAGAAGATTGAAAATAAACTGTAACAGCAAAGATTACATATTTAGTTGTGTATGTTGTATATACTGAACCAGTGTTTATAAAATAAATATCAATAGATAAATTATATTTTCATTTGTGATGCACCATTTATGTGCTTTCACTGTATTGTTGTCATATTTAATCCTTATACCAATTCTATACTGTTACGTACATGTTACAGATAAGAAAATTCATACAGTGAGTTAAAAAAAAATCTCATCCAAGGGCATGTAACTAGATGTTTCAGAGCCTGATTTAAACCAAAGCAGTCAGGATTTTATATCACATATTTAAAAAATACTATATCTTGTCACTTGTGATGGAACATGAAGGAGGATAATGTGAGTAAAAGAATATATATATATATAGAGAGAGAGAGAGAGAGACTGGGTCACTTTGCTGTACAGTAGAAATTGACAGAATACTACATCAATTATAATGGGAAAATAAAAATCATATTAAAATAACATTAGGGAATAATATATTCAAGCAATGCAGAGTTAGGTTTACCAAAAACTTTTCCATAAAAGCAATGATAACACTGGAAAAATTGTCAATATCAACATTTTCAGAACTAGGGAAAATAAGGAAATAATTTTAGTGATGTGGACAACATTTATTCAGAAGAAACAGCAAACTCTTGGTAAGAACGGCATGCATTTTGTCCATCTCTTTCTCCTAGTACACAGTTGCTATGGATTGAATTGTATCCCCTAAAATTATATCTGAAGTTTAACCTCCAGTACTCACAATGTGATCTTATTTGGAAATAGACACATTGTCAATGTAATTAGTCAAAATGTGGTCATATTACAATGGAATGAGTATTTAATAAGGCTGGCATCCTTTTAAGTAGAGTAGAAGACTGAAACACAGACAAAAGGAAGGGCACCAAGTAATAACAGCCAAAGTCTGACTTGCTCTCAGTGCAGATGAAAGCCAAAAAGTGCCAAGGGCTGGCACCAGAAGCTAAGAGGAGGCAAAGAAGCATTTTCCCCTATAGTTTTCAGGGGAACAGGCCCTCCCCAAACCTTGAATTCAGATTTCAAGCCACCAGAACTGTGAGTCCATATGTGTATGTTGTTTTACCCACTCATTTTGTGATACTTTCTTATGGCAGCCTTAGGTAATTCAAATCGTAACTGGTAACTAAGACAATCTTAAAAGAAGTGAAAAAAAAAATCTGTCAGAGGACTCCCACTTTCCTATTCTGCATGTAAGGAGCTTGGAATCACTTCTGTATCCTAATTACAAATACAAAGCTGAGAAGACTGACAAGTCAAATCTTATTATACCTCTAAGAGAAGAAAAGGCAGGGCAAACCACCATCCTCAGGATTGGAGAGAGTGACAGGCAAATACAGAAAGTAACATACAGAAGCATACTCACAGAGAGAAACCACTATAGAAACCAGTGCTGGTGCAGGAAACTTGAACTGTAACTGACAAATTGTTGGAAGCTCAGTATGGACAACTCTGTTTTTTTTTTGTTTTTTGTTTGTTTGTTTTAGGATCAGCACAGATTAAGATTTTTTAAATTAAATTGTTTTTTTAACTCAATGAATTTTATTACATTTATAGTTGTACAATGATCATCACAGCCTAATTTTATAGCATTTCCATCCCAAACCCCCAGTCCATCCCCCCCTCAACCCCAACCTGTCTACTTTGGAAACTGTAAGTTTTTCAAAGTCTGTGAGTCAGTCTTTGTATTCTGTTTTTAGATTCCATGTGTAATAGCATATGATGGTGGTGTCTCACTGACTAACTTCACTTAGCATGATAATTTCTAGGACCATCCATGTTGCTGCAAATGCCATTATTCTTTTCCTTTTAATGGTGAGTAATATTCCATTGGGTTTATGTACCACATCTTCTTTATCCACTCTTCTGTCAGTGGGCATTTAGGTTGTTTCAATGTCGTGGATATTGTAAATATTGCTGCAATGAACATTGGATTACATGTATCTTTTCAAGTCAAAGTTTTCTCTGGATAGATGTCCGGGAGTGGGATTGCTGGATCAATTAGTAATTCTATTATTAGTTTTCTGAGGAATCTCCATACTGTTTTCTACAGTGGCTGCACAAATTTTCATTCCCACCAACATTGTAATAGGGTCCCCTTTCCTCCACACCCTTTCCAGCATTTGTTTGTAGACTTTTTGATGATGGCCGTTCCAGCCGCTATAAGGTGGTACCTCATAGTGGCTTTGATTTGCATCTCTCTAATAATGAGTGATATTGGACATCTTTTCATGTGTTTTTTGGCCATCAGTATGTCTTTGGAGAACTGTCTGTTTATATCTACTTCCCACTTTTTGATGGGTTTGCTTTTTGGTATTGAGCTATAGGTGTTTGTAAATTTTGGAAATTAATCTCTTTTCAGTCAATTCATTTGCAAAAATTTTCTCCCATTCTGTGGGCTATCTTTTCATTTTGTTTAGTATTTCCTTTGCTGTGCAGAACCTTTTAAGTTTAATTAGGTCCCATTTGTTTATTTTTGTTTTTATTGTCATTATTCTAAGAGGTGGATCTGAGAATATATTGCTATGTTTTATCTCACAGACAGTTCTGCCTGTGTTTTCCTCTAAATTTTACAGTGTCCGGTTTTATATTTTGATTTTTAATTCATTTTGAGTTTATTTTTGTGTATGGTGTTAAGAAGTGTTCTAATTTCATTTTGTACATTAGCTGTCCTTTTTTCCCAGCACCACCTATTAAAGGGACTGTGTTTTCTCCATTTTACATTCTTGTCTCCTTTGTCATAGATTAGTTGACTGTAGGTATGTGGGTTTAAATCTGGACTCTCTATCCTGTTCTCTCTATTCTGTATTTGTTTTTGTTCCAATACCATACAGTTTTGATGACTGTAGCTTTGTAGTATAGTCTGAAGTCAGGAAGCCTGAATCCTCCAGCTCCATTTTTCTTTTTTTCTTTTTTTTTTTCTTAATGGATTTTATTTCAATTATAGGTGTACATAAGTCATCACAAGTCAGTTTAACAGATTTTGTATCCCAAATCTCCAGTGCATCCCCCCACCCCCCAGATTGTCTTATTTGAAAAACCAAGGTTTTCCAAAGTCTGTGAGTCATTGTCTGTTCTGTAAGAAGGTCCATTGTGTCTTTTTAGTTTCCACATGTAAGCGGTAGCATTGGGTGTTGCTGTCTAATTGTCTGACTGGTTTCACTTCGCATGATAATTTCTAAGTCCATCCATGTTGCTATAAATGTTGGTA